>JAHDVE020012178.1:0-97852 GCA_022606495.2 Halesus radiatus | reverse complement strand
TGTCTTAAGTTTTAAAGAACTTTAGTTTATCAATTAATAAATAATAAATTAATTAAAAAAAATATATATTTATATATATTAAAATGCGTACTAATTAACGATATTGTTAATGACGTTTATCGTGTCAATGTTGATAAATTTAAGGCGTTCATAGTAGGGAATCTATGTTCTATAGGATATATGTATTATAATAATAATAATGTTTTATTATCTTTTATAAAACGAATAAAAAATAAAAATATCCTCACTGAGATTTCCTGTGCTGCGGATATCATTTTTTTTTTTTAGATTTAAGTACCATAGTGGAGTTGCGATCGTAACATTGCATATAAACAGCGAAAAACACATTGAATGATAGATTCTGTACACACAATTGCAACAAAATATACATTAATGGTTGTAATATACCGTAATTTATCATGTATTCGAAATACATTTGGCCCCCGTTCGTCGCCATTTTCTCGGTCGGCCCACACTGTTTTTGCCGCCTTTTTTTCTACATAAATTTCGCACAAACGATTCGCATGTGTCATATTCAGGTGACATTACACCCGCGTACTCCACCCGCACTGGAGGAAAGGACCCAGGCCTAATGGCCTCTTCCACTCCTAAGCGCGGGAATATTTATTGAATTGCCGGAACGAAATGAAGTTTGAATATATGTAACCATAGATTTGCAAGAAAATAGAACGGAGGCTATGAGGTTTGAATATACGTTTCCATAGATTTGAAAAAAAAATAGAGCTGAAGCCGTGTGTTTGAATATTTGTTTCCATATATATATAAAAGGAAATAGAAAGTAGGGTATGAAAGTTGAATTAATATGTGCAAAGATGCAAAAAAAAATAAAAGAAACGATTTTTTTTTCTCTGTAAAATTTACATAGTGCGGTAGGAATAAAAACAAATATGCCTTTCTGGTGTTTTTTTTGCCTTATTCAGGTGCTAATGACATGATGTTAATTTTATAATTTTTCCGTTAAATGTTTATTTTAACACGCACATACGCTCCTACATACCTACTACCGATCTTTATGTAATCAATCATTGCTTCCGTATTGTTATGTTCTACGCATGTTAGTTTGAGGTGAGAGATTTCATATTCGATTTCCGTTGCAGGCTAAAAAGAGATAGACTTAATTTTTTTGTCATACTTTAACTAATTTTGGGACAAGAAAAAATTACATTACACAAGCCACAAGTCATTCAAAAACGAAGCACAAAAAAAACAACAAGAGGCAATGCTTCGTATATATTCCTTGTTTTGACTCCTCCTACCCTGCCCCCTCCAAACCATCACCCCCACTATACTCACCTAAGAATGTTTAATAACTTCTGTACTTGCATAATTTAAGTTAGTTTTAAGAACGCCAGTGAATGACACGGAAGTGTCGAAAGGTGCAACAAATTATTAATATTAAGTAACAATTAACGTATATTGTGAATTAAAACTCTTCAATGATTGGCTTCTTGATTTTGGGAGAGTCAACAGCGAAAATATGCTACATAATACATTGCTCTATGGCCAAAGGTAGGCTGTATGTAGTTTTTCAGGTTCAGGTTCAAGACATAAATCGTGCATTGAATATTTGAAAATAACTATTTTATTATCATTATTCGCTGATAGTTTTGGCCAACGAAATAAACGAGCGTAAGTTAACAAGTAGAACAAAAACTTTTTATTTTTATATTAAAACAAAGTAGATAACATAAAAATAAAAAGTTCGCTTCGAACATAAAAATAATTATTTTTTTGCGTATAAGTATAGCGATAACCGATTAATTCGCAATAAGAAACTTTACGGCAAATACGTTTGAAATATTATAAATTAATCATCTAAACAAATTAAGAAATAATGACAAATCTTTTTGGGGCATTGTTCTACTAATCTTAAAAAATGAGTATTTCCGCGTGCATTTTTCCCACTTTGGCAAAATATATGTTTGGCGTGGAACCAACGTGTTGCATTAGGGATTTAATGCACAAGGCACGCTAAAGCCGGGATGATCATTAGTGCCCGTACAAAGGCACACGGTCTGCACCTACAGATCCCATTTGTTTGAATTCATAGACTATACAAATTGTATCTATTATTCCAACGAAAAAGCAGTGGTTTATATCCATTTCAATAGTGGAACAAATTTAATTTAGAGTGCTTAGTTCGTGTACTATGAGATAGGTTAGTTTTATTTTAAATGTGATAAATCTCACTATCTATACAAGAGTTACAACTGAATTGGGAGAGTCAGAATATTGTGTATATTGACGTTTTGTCTGAAATCAAGAAAAATATTTTTGTGCTTTTACGTTCAATTTTTATTATTGTACAATTTTTGAATGGTTAAAAATATAAAAGTTAGATTTTTGGGAAATTTCTATTCTGGGCTTTTGATTCGCACGGAATATAGGACATTTCAAAATAAGATCTTTTCGGGTGTAAAAATATTAACCAAAAACTAGTTTTCCTAGAATTTACACAAATCTTCAAGATAAAGCTAGATTATGACATAGCATTAATTGGGCATGATGGAAGGGGACATATTAAATATTTAAAAAAAAAACTTCCTTGTTAAAAAGGCAGATTCCATTTTATACACTGTTTCGATTCAGGCTAGTTTTTCACTTTTTAGAACTCATTCATCGTCCTCAAGGTTTTGACTACTAACTGCTGTGGGACCAAAACTTTGGAAGATGGTATAGATGTAGGTGAGGTGATTTTCTCACGAAAACGGCGCTATAGAAGTAATCCAATTATTATTATTATTATTATTATTATTATGTTATTTTTTTTTTTTTTACTAATGCAAATAATGAAGCAAAATTTGGCACTCCAAATTTTTTTTTGGAAGAATAGCATTTCGTTTAAAAACTAGCGTAGTCTTGCAAAATAATTCAGCTTGCAAAAATATTTTTTTAGCGTGTCTCGGGGACGAATAATGAAAATGCAGTCAGTGATTACAACAACTTTACATAATGGTGGCACGTTTTTGCAACCTTGTGGGACTCCAGTAATAATGCATTTTGAGAAGTGTAACCAGTGCGTTATTCGAAGGACACCAAAATCGGCCGATAGTCAAGAAGAGTCGAATAACTTAGTAAATATAAGTAAATAAATAATTATTTAGTCAAAATCTCTGTTCTTGAATATGTTTGATTTTTGTACAATTACAAAAATATCGATTTAGGTTGACGAAATAAAACCGTACTCTTGAAAAGATAAAATCGACAATTTGAAATAAGAGGAAAAGATATTAGTGCTCGTATCCATTGCCGCTTCTACACGATGTACCGTATTGAGGGGTTGCGTTTCTAATGGTTGCCCCAGGTGCCAAAACGTCTCGATTGAATTTAATTAGAAGCGGCTCAATACAAGAGAACTGATGGATATAATAGATTTTAAGATGTTTCACATGAAGAAACGTTTAAGTTATAAATGTATTTGCGGAAAAATACGGATAAACGATGAATTTATTTATTAGCTGTTGACTCTGTAATTGTAAATTAATTTACACACTTGCCCTGACGATGGAACGGTTGTTTCGAAACCAGTAGGAATGAAAAATAAATTTAGTTAAAACAAAGTTTGACAGTTTCATAGATTGTAAATTAATTTATTTAAATTAATGCTAAACAATTAATATATTTTATGTAGTCTTTCGCTTTGAAAAATTCACAATAAATCTGACATGTTTCATCGAGGTGAAGTGTCAATTTCCTTTGCTAAGCAAAGTAAATATAGATGCAACCTTTAGCTTCTGACACGTCTTTATATTTCATAAAAGGTGAATGCGTCATTTTTATTCTTCTTGCCAAAGTTCTTGAAACGAAAATTCCCCCTTTGAAAATGATTTACGGAACAGCCTACTTCAAGCAACGCATAAATATTGCCCGGAGTGAAATATTTTACAAAAATATCTTATATACTTAAACAAAGATTAGCAGAGGTTATAATTTCGGTATAGCCTTTATAATCTTAAGGATTTTGGCTGTTATTTGTACTTAAGAAATGAATGGTAAAAATAGGCACTCGCTTAAATATTAATGCGTTTTTTGCCGAAAGGCACAAAACTTAAGTAACAAAAAAAAACCATGCTTATTGATATAGACTTCATTTCATTGACGTATTTTAGTATTGATTAAATAAGTAAGCAACTATAATTTGTTATAAATATTTAACTATTATAAGATTTGCGACACCAGCAATAAAATTATTGGTACTTTGTTTCATATTTAAAATCTACGATTTTCAAAATATAACTAACTAACCATCACGTCGTTTCTCCGCAGGGGTAGGCAGAGAGGACCGGCCGCCAAACAACTCGATCTTGGCGTACACTTCTTGCTTCATTCACATTCATACAACGTCACATACATTCTCTTCTGTTATTCCGACTTCTGACATGGTCCGACTCAAGTATTTGATTCACTTGATCGTGCCATGTCTTCCTCGGTCGGTCGTCCCCGGCTTCTTCTTCCGTTCAAAAATATATTGCAATGAAAAATATCCATCAAATCAACGTAGGGTATTTTACTGTTTTTTTTTAATGTCGAAAGGAATTAAAAAAAAAAATACGATAATTACGGCATTTTTTAATTTATTTTCATGTTGACGAAAATATATTTTTTTCATAATTTAAAATGTGCCATTTTTGATATGCAGCAAAAACGACACGTTCATTTTTATTCGTGAATATGGCGTTAGCGACGTCACGCCGAATAACGTCCGTGACAGTCGTTTTACCAGCCAGCAGCGTTATCTACATCAATGTGCCGTTTTAGATTGTTTTTAAAACTAATAATTATGAATGTTAATAATAAAGTAAATGTCAGAATCAGAAGAATAAACTTTAAATCTTCAATACATTTTTAACGGTATCCATAGTTTGTGATAAAAACCCATTAAAGTTTATTGGGTTTTATATTGAATGTTAAATCACTTGCTCCACTCATACATTATTTTGTAACACTAAACCATTTCTCATCAAAGTTTGACAGGCGCAATTCACACTGTCGTCATTATACGAAAGGGAAATGAGAATGATATACTCGTCATATAAATAATACAAGATAATTGTCGTGCGGTACGGATCGCTTCCGATCTGCCTATGGGCTGCGTGGAACCGCAGGGTGGGTCGCGGTGGGTCGGGAGGGTCGCAGGGCTATATGCGGTACGCGGTAATATGGAAATTGGGGATGGGAAACTGGGGGAGGCTATATTATGTATGTGGAATCGCGAGGTATAAATTTCCGCTAAGTGTTTTAATGTCACTGTACCAGTATAATAGCGGCGAGGAATTTAACGTTTTGATAAAAATTGATAAAAATCCTCACAAAGGCTTTAAGTGATTAATGTTCGTTTGTAGTGGCCCCCTTTTTTCAATGGCCCCGGTCTGAAACACAAAATA
This sequence comes from Halesus radiatus, assembly GCA_022606495.2. Lineage (NCBI taxonomy): Eukaryota > Metazoa > Arthropoda > Insecta > Trichoptera > Limnephilidae > Halesus > Halesus radiatus. The sequence continues at coordinate 92,447 of JAHDVE020012178.1, read as the reverse complement.
CACAATTTCCTTGTAATGTAGATTTTTGCGGTAGAATTATTTTGAGAGCATGATAAAGGGCTACAAAAATATTTTCGTTGAAAACACAACATTATTTATCAAGCGTAGATTTTCATTCATCTTAATTCCCCAAATAATATGTGAAACAATTTTTCATTTTCTTCGAGAGACGAGTAATTATTTGTGTCGTCATTAATCATAAAATCAAGAAGAATAACTTTGTTAACACAACTGTTATTAATATATAAATGTCTACATGTTTCAGAAGCAAAGCTTCCCCCCTCAAGATATAGAATTTACTTTATCTAAGTGTAAGAAAATTTATTTATAGTTTTCAAACAATATTTTAATCCAGACACTTCAGTATCACGATACCGTTAAGCCATTGTAATTATGGTTCTGACTAATAAGAGTGTTTCATTTGACCTGAATTCACCAACATAGTGCTCTTCTGAAGCTCGCAAAGTAATTTTCAACGTTGGCTATGTCGCTTTGTAATATACGGATATTTAAAATTATTTAATTTAAACGAAAAATTCGTTATATTATTGGAAACATTTTGCTTGGACTGTTCATTGAGAATGAAAAAAAAACAGTAGGGTAGTAACTATCTATCGTTACCATAATAATGCAAGTTAATTCTTAGTAAAGAACATCGATACACTCAGCTCTCTCGAAGCATGTTCCAAGAAGTGGAAGAACGTGATACATTATTATGGAAATGCACTAATGGATTTACCGATAAATTAATTGAGCTAAAACGTTAATCCATTTGACATTCTGTAGGACAAATGAAACGTATGTAAATTAGAACGATCCACGGGCTACGCTGCTTGTGGGATATGTAATATATATCGGCTCGTGTATAAACCGCTAACATCCATAAATTTATATTCATAAACATCCCCCAATTACATTGACACTGTTCGGCCCGTACTTCGTTTATTGCAGGAATTTATTAATATTTTACATGTGCGTATCGCTGATTGTTATTACGGCGATTAATTTTCCTCGGAACGATGAAACGGATATTCAAAGCTTTATTTAGCGTCAATAAAATGTTTTGATAATCCAGTAATGTGTTCCAGTTATATTGTAAGTAGTTCATCTATTTATTTGGACTTTAAGTGAGACATTATCATCATGTAAACAAAAAAGGCAGAATATTCTAAAGATTGAATTAAAATTACTTTAAACGCATCTGTGTAGGTACATTTACACGAATTTTGCGAAGCATCGTAAACCTCTTTATTATTGGTATTTTTGGAGAGTTGATGTGAGTTATACGTGTAAGTATGATGTTGATATTTGGTAGTCCTTGGCTGTGTCTAGCGAATAAATAATTAAGCCTTCAAAAGGTCAAAATAAAGTATACGAAATCAATTGCGTCTATAATATAATATTCGGGAATTTCAATCATTGTACAAGTATTAATTCGCTTTTTTCTAGTTGAAAGCAGCTCACGTGCGTTGTGCGGCTATTCAATTACATTTATTTATTCTTAAATTAAAAAAAAAAACAAACAAACAAAAATAAAACCATTAACCACTCATCTCACTACGACAGTCCTGTGTTGATATTGAGCGGCTTTACAATTTAATAATAATGATCAGTAAATAGTAATAAGTAAATAATAATACATGAATACAAAAAAGTTAATAATAATAAGTAAACAATAATAAATATTTAATAATAATAATAAATAAATAATAAAAATTAAATAATAATAATAAATAACTAATAAAAATTAAATAATTAAAATAAATAAATAATAATCGGTTAAAAGTAATAATCACATAATAATACACATACAATATTGAGTAAATATTAATAAGTACATAATAATAAAAAATAGGTAAATGATAATAAGTAAATAAAATTATGTAAATAGTAATAAGTAAATAATAATAGGAATTTAAAAATTTGATTTTGCATGGAGCCTCGATGTGCACCCGATGAACTGGCAGAGGTGATATTATTTAAATTATTAATTATATATAAAAAAGTATATTTTTTATCATTGAAGATAATATAAACTTTAAAAACAAAACGTGAAACCGAAAAGACATAGAAAAAAAGATAACAGTAGCAAATGGGACTCGAACTTAGGACTTCATGGTCTATCCATGACCTGCGCTCTTAACCACTGAGCTACTTCTACCCCATTCGTTCCGTCATCTTTATCGGTATCATATTTCGATTTCTAAGAACTGTCAATATCATCTTTAATTTATTCTCATATATTATTGGCTGCTACCTTTTTTCATGACATGTTTCTATTGGCGATTCTAAATTCATCTTAATTTGGAATACAGGGTGTTTTTCCTGAATAATTCCCCGAATGATACAAGTGAGTGTAATTATGCAGGAGAAACTCCTGGATTCCAAATTAAAATTAATTTAAAACGCTAATGATGACCATCTTAATGACCTTTCCTCAAATTAAAACAATATTACATTATAACCCTTAAGTTGGGAAACTTTAAAGTGTAAAGAGCTTTAAAATAACCGTCATGTTACTATAATGAATTGGTGGTAAAAATTAAAACATTTCGTGATTTTCATTATAAGTGCTTATATAGAAATAATTTAAATAGATTGTCTGTAAGAGGCTTCACCACAGTTTGATAAAGGCTTCGGAAGGCGAAACAGCTGTCCCGCATAATAATATTTATCTAGCAGAATTTTTTTACGATTAAACTTTTTTTTAAAAATGAAATGAAAAAAAAACTTAATAATATGGGGTTTCATAAATTAAACTTGAATAGAATACATTAAAAAAATGATTTTATATCATCCACACAATCGAAGACAGATAGAACACTATCGTTATAATTTTTGTAGGAAACACAAGTAGTTACATATTATTTTTGACGTAGAACCCACGTTGTCAAATAGGATAGCACGTAAAATGAGGTCAAAATGCAATTAAATTTGTGTCAGATGTAAGTTACACGATAAAATCGCTCTGGTTATAACGGTATGGCTAGAAACCAGCACAATAAGCATTTGAAATAGACCACTGCGTATTTTTTTGGACTTCCGTGCTCGTACATCATTTTTTTTACTCTCTCTACTTTGTGTGTATTTTTAAACGCGCATCAGGCAGTCTTACATGTAATTGAATAAATATGGACACGGTATATTCGTGAAAACGCCGCCTCAATGTGTTCAGCCCGTTCCACGGTCCAGCAAGGGTGGATTTCTAATTATTATTTGCATATTTCCGTTTGCGGGGATGCTGGCAACTCTCTAGGAATTTAGTATTTCCACTATTTCCGGAGGACGTAAAATGACAAGGGGTATAACGGTCTATTACGAATTGTAACGAAGCTTTAAATAATTAGTAATTTAAAAGCTCCGCTGCATGTGGGCATTTTATATTATATTCGTTTTGAATTTCTTTTCGAAGAATCACCTGAAGTACGCAAACCATTTTGAAAACACAAAGAAGGTTAATAAATGCTTTATTTAGGTTTCATAACAAGGGGCCCATTTCAAACCTATCGAGTGATTCAAATTTAAGAAGTTGAATTGAAAGACAAGCGTTTCTCATGCTTCTGCGTTGGTACACGTCTGAAGATGTCCGTAGTAGGATGAAACCGTTCCAGTTAAAAGAAAACTAGTTGATGGAGGTCACAATTTTAAAAATATTTAATTTAATAATAATAATAATAATTGGATGATTTGTATTGCGCCGTTTTTGTGAAAAATCACCTCAAGGGCGTTGTACAAATATTTCTTAACTAATTATATACAAACAGATACAGAAAAACATACTTACCTGGCAGGTCGCTTCAGATGAACACAGTTTTATTAGAAAATTTATTTATAGAGATGATAGTTTTACATGGATATTTGTTGCTCCTTTTCTATTGATGTTACATTTATTAGAAGATTGGTGGCACAAGAAGAGCTGGTATTTATTGAGATACTTATAATTTTTAGGACTGGAAAGTATTTATAAAATGAATTTTAGGACTCAAAAATATCTATAAAATTACCTTATAAAGCGTAAGAAGCTTTTAATAAATATTAACTTTTTATTTTTTATTTTACATTTTGGTTATTTACAGTGTTGCGGGCTGTGGACGCATTTGCGCACCGATGCGTGATTTATTTTTATTTTATTTATATTTATTTAATGACTTTAGGTAACTACTAACCGGCTAGCCTAGCTAAGCAATTTCCAGGCGAATTTCTTCAATTTATGGATACGATTGTCTAAAAAGATGTGTTTTATTTGTTATGTTAAAAGATATTCATAACTATTTCACTTTCTTACCTTAACTACACACATATTATATTACTTAACTATATAAATACACATTATTCTTATCTCATTTTATCACTTATATTATAAATCAATGTTTTTTTTTAAAATTTAATATAAGTAAATCGAATGATCATAATATAACATTAATTAATAAAGTAAGGAAAATTATGTATTAACCACGTATGTTCATATTCTCAAAACAATATAATAAATTTAAATAAATCAATTATGAGGAACGGCTGCGCTGCCTGTTTCATACATAACTTAATTTTGGATTTGAGGCCAAAATACCCATCCATCAACTGAATGACATATATTTTTATTTCTATATTATGTATTATTCTTTTATATTATACATGATTATTTTAAGATTGAACAGGATTTTTTAAATGATTTTATTCGATTTTTCATTTTCAGGCTATCGGGAAGGATATTGAATATACACCATCAATACTATGTGTACTTATAATCAGTAATATGATCACAATAATTAATTTCGCCATTGGCTTGTTTCGCTTAAACTGTTACGGAGGCCCTGGGAGAAATTGTTTCCCTCAGGTCTATATTATCTTTGAGGATGCTATATGGAGGGTCTTTTAGAGGATAAAAAGGAGTGAACCTGAGTTTTGAAGAGACCCATGTTGAGGAATCACAGAAACCGGCAAATCACTCCACAGCCGAGCTGTTGAATACAAGAACGAGTTATAGAACACGTTCTCGTGTGGCAAAGGTCAACCGTGCACAAATGTTGGGCACGCATTTGGTGTGTTTTCTGACTGTGCACCAGTGTCGAAGGGATCAATGTCGCCATTTCCTCAGAGGATCTTTCATTGAAATACCGGTAGAATAAGAACAGTTTTCCCACCTGACGTCTGTGCTTCAAAGATTGCAATCCGTTTGTTAAGATAGGCGAATCTATAAAACGGACTGCCCGTTTCTGCAGAGTCAAGGATTTTTTTCAGATATTTTGAGGCTCCCGACCAGAGGTGGATGTCAAATTCTACAGTGCGATTTGCGATTTGTACAGGGTCAGAAGTTATATACTATTAAAGCATCTGCCGGCTTTGTATAGTACGCCCAGCTTCTGAGACGCTAACTTTACTCTGGCTTTGATGGAGCCTCCATACATGAGATGGTCCCTTAGGGTTATACTAGGCAATGGATGGCTTGTTGTGAAGATTGCTTCCGTTAAAGGAGACTAGAGTATCATTTCGATCCCTTTTAGACGTAATCAGACATGGTTGGGTCTTTGAAACATTAAATTCGACGAGGTTATTCTTACCCCAAGAAGAAACCCATTCGAGGTAACGGTCCATTCTCTGCTTCAAAGCCCTCCGAGCCGTTGGAGTTTGTGTACCCTTTGGGGGCTTGTCAAACAAAAAGCTATCATGGACTGTGTCGTCATCGGCGTAACAATGAATTGGTGCACATATCAAGAGGTCATTGATGTGCAACAAAAACTAAGTTGGCGACATAACGGATCCCAGTGTGTAATGGTCTAACCATCATCATTTTCTTTTAATAGAACCCTGGAAAATATTTTTTTTATATGCATAACTTTCATGCTAGAAAAGCTTAAGGGAGCGACATCTATCGACTTGTGGAGAGTTTGATTACAGTGAATTATAATCCAATAATTTTTGATTCATAAAACTCGTTGCAACATAAAACCACGAGATGGCAGTTGGAAGAAGGCGTTCCCTCTCATAAATAAACATCACAGGATTGGGTCAGATCAACGAAAGCGTTACCAATCAAACGAGCGTTTTACATAAACAACAATTAGTGGTGACAGGACAAAGGAAATATTAATTATTTATGTGAATCGAAAGGGTTCAGATCGACGGCCTATAATGTAAATATTCCACCAGAGGGCGAATAGGACGAGAAGAGGTCGTGAACTTTAAAGAAAACAATGGGTAATGCAGAGATGAATAACCATTGAAAATGGAAGTAGGAAGTAAAAATAATACGCAAAATGTTAATTACAAATAAAAAAACTACAAAGTGATGATTTATCTTGCACGGGGAAAGGTGTGTTTGCATTAGAATTTAGACAGAGAGACGTGTCATGTAAGGCTAAGCGGAAAAACAACGAATTAGAGAAAATAATTCAGAGAACAATAGCTTCAACAGATGAAAAAGGGGAGAAACAAGAATTATACAGTATGGAAACTTCGGCAAACTTAAGAGGCGATTTAGGCGGGACTAATGCGAAATAGGAGTACAATTTTCTAATTTCAGGAACGTAGATAATTACAAGGGAGTGAAACTAGACTGATTTTAGGTGATAAAAGGTATTAATTGAGTAGATTCGGGACATCAGATATTATGAAAATGTAGATGAGAAACGTATCGATCAATTAAAAAATTTAAACTGAAGGAATGCAATAGAGATCTTGAGATATATGGACTACTACTTTTAATATAGTTCGATACATTTAGGTAAAATTTTGAGGTTGTCAATGACTAATGTAAACGGGGCGGAAAAAATTGTGTATTTAAGCGACCAGATGAACATGAAACTGGCGTAATAAAGAGATAAACAAACAATTAAGGTTATACAGGGAAGATAGGAATATTTATTTAAGGAAAAGTAATAAAAAATAATGTGTTTTCGATGAACATTGATTTATATCGGTTTTTTGTAAAAGTAATGGTTATTACCCATAATAAACAATAAGCTAATGTGATATTTAGTTAGAGTGAAATGGAAGGAGGGGGAGTGGCCAGGGAAGAATTTGACGAACTCATATCCACCAGGGTTGGGGTGGGTAAATCGCAGGTAAAAACATCAATAAATTAATACATAAAATTATTAAAGGTAATGAAAAATCAATTAAGGATGATATCAATCGACCCGGATGAAAGTATAAGCAGACGATAGGTACATGCAAAAGGTGTAATACAGCTAGACCAGGAAGAAGCAGTGCAACACATTGAAAAATCATTCTGGAAAGGTATATTTATTAACTCAGACAGGTGAGGTGGGGAAGTAATTATAAAGTGTTTACACCAATATTAGGATCAATTGAAAATTGCACGGAAAGGTGCGTTAATCGAATATTCACATGTTAGATCAGAGAAAAATCATGTTACCACCGGAAAATTCACAAATAAAAAGATATCGCGTATAAAGACAACCAGGGACTAAGGGAATTTCTATAATTGAACGATGTGAAGAAGGCGCTACTTTAAATAAAATTCAATAAGGACATAATGGCTATAATTACGAGATACCCGAGTTCATAGGCGACCAAAGAATAAGCGATAGATAATATTTTCAGAAAAAAAATGAATCGAAATTTCCAATTCTATAATAAGGAACAGCAGGGCGATCTAGAGGAATGAACTAAATTCGATCCTGGCCAGAGTGAGAAAAAGTGATAGATGCGGAGGCGTTACTGGTGTTATCTAAATATTTACATTGAAGAATTACATTCGAAATTAGTATTACTTACATTTAGGTTTACGAGTTAATAGAGAACATAATTTAATGAAGGTATGGAATGCAGTTAGAGCCTTTTGATTTTAATCTGGATATATAAGAGAATGTAATGGCAGAATAGGGGAGTTAGTCGCGGAATACGTCGGGCGAGGAAATATTTAATTACGTGCTGACCGATTTTAAGTAATTATTTGGATTTTTGGACTTAGAAAATTTCATTTGATTTGATTCTTACAATTAAATAAAGTTTTAAATAAATTCTTTGAATAGTTGTTGGATTGATTCAACAATAGTTTGATTTAATTCAATAATAGTTTGATAAATATTGAAGTTTCTAAAACTCATTATACTTAAGTTGATACTAAAAATTACTTCTGTGAATTAATTAAAATTGGTGGTTTTAAGTGAAATTATAATAATCGAAAGTGTTTATAAATAAAGTGTTTGAATTGAAGTTGATTGGAGTTCGTCGCGAAATAAGTCGGAAGAAATAGTTGATTACGGGCGTATCGGTATTTAAGTAATTAAGAGTGGGCTTTTTCTGGACTTCAAAAATTTCATCTTAAAATAAATAAAATATTTGTGTTCAAATTAATATTAAAATTTTCTTAAAGACAGTTCGTCTCGAGTTGATACGCCGTTAATTGCGTGCGGAGTGATTAAAAAGTGTTTTTCCTGGACTTCAAAAATTTCGTCTTATAATAAATAAAGTGTTTTGAGTGTTTGAATTAATATTATATTAAAATAAATTCTCTTGTTGATCTAATACAATAATAGTTTCATAAATAGTGAAATTTCCTAAAAATTAATAATACTTAATTACGTTGAAGATTCTAAAAGTTGCAATTAAAGTTGATAACAATATGTTTAATTTAATTTTCTCAAAACTTTTAGTGCAGTGTGATCATAATAATAATTTAATAAATATTGAAAATTTCTAAAATTAATAAAGTTATTTGTTTAAAGATTTTTAAAAATTGCTTGTGTGAATTAATTGAAATAGTTAAATGAAATGTGATTTAATTCATATTTTGTGTTGAACTAAATTCATTACGAGTAATAATAAGGAATTTAAAACAGTGAAATAAGTGCTCGACGTTTAAAATAATTTAGTGGAAGTTTGAAAACAGCTGAGTCCTACTCTCTAAAAGATTCTTACAATTCATTTTTAATAACTAGAGTGGGATTAATTTCGTTTTAAAAAAATAATAAAGTTCTAAAATATTACCAAGCGTTCGGTTTACGGATTTAATTAATAGTTTGTAGAGAGAATTACGTGAGTACAAAAGCAATCAAAAAATTTAAATAGACAAAATATTTATAACGAAAGATATCCAAATTCAAATAATTCGGTGAAGATAGAATTGGTAAAATCGAATTTGTTCCGTACGTCAAAGTGAATAAAATAGGAAAATAAAACAACAAAAATTAAATATTATCTAATAATATTTGGATTTAGAGATCATTAAATTTGAAGAAATAGTACAAATCGGTAGATCACGAATTGAAATTAGGTAACGCTAGATTGTTATTAAGTAAATATTTCTAAAATAGATTAAACATACCAGGCAGGGAAGTTCAATATTTTCTGAATCTTCATAATGGCGTGTATAACCCGTCTGGAAAAATTATGAAACTGTCGGAGTTCAGGTGAGTCAGTCATTTAATATTCAAGTTTTCAGGTTCTCCCGGGAAGGCGAGGACGGAGACATGAATTATATTTCTAATGATGTATAAGTGCACATATTATATGTATGTATATATGTATATATATATATATGATTATATTAAATGTTTAATATATAGGTCAATACTATACGACCGTTATCTATCATGAATGAATGTTTTGTACACTTGATCAAAGCCGTTCCAATCAAATATTTGTGTTCAAGTACATTTTATGATACCCAGCGGGTACATCTACCTTCATAAGATATTTTACGATAAGCCTTTCCTTTCGCATTGAACGAGTACTAAAGATAATTCAATTGTCTCACTCATTACCAGTACTTGACTTTTAAATATTCAAAAATATCTATTTTTTACATTAATACATTTAGGTATTTATAATAATTTCCGGTAGATACCTACCTGTATAATTGTCTTTATCGAGTTAATTCATAGTCAACAACTTCAGAACATCTTTTATAGGTATTTCACTGTGTAGTGAAATAACTTCGGCTAAAGACTTGGCCTTTACTAAGAGTATATATGTTTGTGTATGGATATATATATACATGTATGAAATGTATAATGTATCTATCAAAGCTATATGGCCGTTATTTATTTTATGTTTAGGTATATACAATGTTTAATATGTATATGTATATATATATATATATATATGTAAAACCATTTATTATATTTATGTATATGTCCTATAAAAACAATTTATTTTATAAATATATATTTTCCCTAACACATAAATTCAAAACTAACGTTACTAAATTTATCAACATCCCAAACGATTTTTATTAATTCAAAGATCGTTATCATTCTAAAATAAACTAATGAATCCAAATTGTTATGCTTCCTGACGGGGGTCTCTGACACTTAAATATACAGTCGCATATCTCAATGACACACATCCTCGACTGTTATTAAAACTAGGTCAACATTCCAAACCACACCCTCCTTTTATCGAAGTATGTAGATACGTAAAAGTATGTATATATATTCGAATTTCAGTACATCTTACGAAGAATAAGTACCTTAACAAACGTCGACATTTAATTGAAAAATAACTATCATCTTTTGCGATGAACTATCATCTTTTAGAAATCACGTATTTGTAGTTTGCGTACATACATATTTTTATAGCGCCATTTTCATGGAAAGATTCAATTCAAAGGCGCTCCACACCTGTTCGAACATATTGATGAATTCAACAGAACAAACAAAAACCCACATTATTAGAATTGTCAAAATAAGCATAATCATTCGTCGACAATACGTTCCCAAGTTATGTTATAAAATTAATTGTATCTTCGACTTGGGTTTTCAAGGTTCAGGCCTTGCAAATTTTGGGCTTTTTGGAGTCCTACCTTTTCTCCAAACAAACAAAAATCAATCTACTGTTAAATTCAAACTACATGAGATAGCAGGGTCTCATTAAATCAACCTGTCAACCAAACCAAAAGTAATCTATTATATATATTGTATTATCACTTTCATGTATGTTCATATGTAGTATATCTGAATATCTGGCACAGATTCACGACCTGTGTTGGAGATGTCAGATCCACAATTTTCTGGGAAAACTGGAGTATTGTGGATTATAAAAACTCGTATTGTTTACATATATTTATAATTTGTACCTATCGATTGGGCAGAAATAATTGCTGATTTAAGCGTGGTTATCTCTGAACTCTTGATGCGGGGGACGGCCTTTCAACCCGGACTTTGTAAAAAAATCGCAAGTATCTAATGCTGTTTGACGAGGAGACGGAACCGGTTTGATCTCCTTTAAATGTAACTGTCGGGAGGACGGGAATTCGGAGGGTCTCGGACCCATGGATAAGGAAGGTGCTCTTTCCGTCGCGGTACAGGGGATGACCAATAGCGCAACGAACTAAAAGAAGAAGTTACGTATACCGTTTGGTCAGGCTGTGCGTCTGTGAGGAAGGGGTTACCAACCGGAAACGTGGTCATCTGAGTACTTTAGGGGTAGGTCTGGAGCCAATTAATTGCAGCGAAACAAGCCGTATTCGATCCCTCATCATAACAAAAGCTGTGAAAACTAAAACCTAATCATGTAATTTTCCCAAATTTAGGAGAGGATGGAGATGGCGCCAAAACAAGTAAAACTGTACCTTTTAACCATGAAATTTATTGAAACTAACCCATGTAGAATAACACTTAGTACGATGAGGAAAGGCGATAATACTGTGATCATTACATTTATGTATACCAAATTTAAAATTGAAACTACGTCGTATTATATAGATCAGGAATAGTGCAATTAGTATAGCCCAGAAGCTAAGTTTTCCCATTAAAACTCACGATAGAAAAAAAATAGAAAATTTAGGGGTAAAGTTAGGAAAATGCTAGTCTTCCTATAGGAAATTAACGTAGATTGCATAGTAGGATAATAATAGAGAGTTCAGAACATTAAAGTCTAAGATAGGAGTAATGTTAGGAATATGAATTCTGTCAATGGTATGCGAGAGTCTGCCTACGCTACAAAGAATAGGGGTTACCACCAATAAGGCCTTGTTTTTCCAATAGTCTGAAACAAAAAAACAACACAACGTAGACTCGCGAAAAGCTTGGCGAATAGACCACATTCTAGTGCGTAATTTTCCGCAAAAATCATGAAAATCGGAAACACTCGAATGTTACACGCTGGCCAAGGAGGTGAAAAACCTCAAATTGAAAGGAAAACTACAAAGAGTTTTCCAATCACATTAGTTAGGAAAATTTAAGGCAGCAGTAGAGAAGTCATCTTAAATCGGTGGCGCGAACGGAAGTCTATTGCTAAATTAAATCATAAACGAAGGAAGGGCGGGCCATCACATCTTTAAAGCCCAGAGGGGAAGGGGGCCATCTCAAGTGGGACGCCAGCACTTATTGAATATGAGGAACAGATGAAACCACCAGCAACCGGCTGGAATCGATCTCTCCTTTAAAAAGTCATTAGCAGCTTGACGCGTATAACTAACTAGTCTATGATGGGATAACAGTGCAAAATAAATCCCACATATAGAAAAGAATGAATTATTTTCCGAGTTTTTAAATTGGATTTAGATTATTGATCTAATAATTACACACATAAAATACTCAATATATAGCAACCAAACAAAAATAACATGTTCTTTTCATCGGTACATAATTATTTTGCGCAAAGCTCCTTATACTGGATTTATCTATACTCTTGAGAATGCTTTTTCGGTTATCTATAATTTTTTAAGGTTTTCTAATCGGTGTAGCTTTATAATATAATATCGTAAAAACAAAACAAAAACACTTTAAAGTGTTGATATTCAATTAAATATTATTAATAACCAATTTTTTTTTAATAAGGCATCACTTAAATTAAATTTTACATTAATACCATTTATATATATATATATATATATTTGAAATAATTAATTTTATTTTCATAATAATAATAATAATTAGATGATTTGCATAGCGCTGTTTTTGTGAAAAATCACCTCAAGGTTGCCTTGGTTGTTGCATGCTTTTGTTTAGATTACTATTTTCTAACATAAATACAATAATTAATGTTTTGTCATAATTTTTATAAAATTATTTAAACGATTAGTATTCACTTTGTGGCGTCATCATTAATTAATTAATTTTGTTTTTATTTTACATAATTATTTTAAGACGAATACTCAATTATTTCGTCTAGTCTCATCAGATATTGTTCATTTTTATTATAATTTATTTATAGTTTGTATCCTGATGAGGGAATAACCGTTTTTGAAAAATGTTGATAATTATTTGTTAAGCGGTAATTTACACAAAAAACTCTTAATCATTTATTAAATTAATAACAATTACTTTGTTTTAACCACTGTATTTAATATGTAAATATTTACATGTTTCAGAAGCAAATCTTCCTTCGTCAGGATAAATAATAGCTTAAATCGATTCATAATAATCGTAATAATTTTTCTTAGAAAAATGTGTAATCACTTTGTTAAGTCATAATTAATAGATTAATAACAATTACTTATTATTTGTCTATATTTGTCATTATTTTTAGTGTATTCTTTATCCCGATGATGGAAGCTTTGCTTCTGAAACATGCAGATATTTATATATTAAAAACAGTGCTTTAAACAAAGTAATTGTAATTAATTTCTTAATCACTTAATTAAAAACAGTTATATTTGGAAAAAAAAACAAAAGATTTGACAGTCGAATAACAAAGAAACAAGGCGTCCTTATTTCCTCTTAATTAACTTATAGACTTTTATCCATTCATTTAATATTTCATTTATAACGTTTAACAATGACGCCAAAAGTTTAAAAGATTCATTTGAAAGCCGAAATTAATATTTTAATGAAGAGTTGAAGTATGGTAGTCAATTTCAGTTATTTTAGTTCATTAGTTGTTTATTGCTTGGAGCGTTCAACGTTCAGAGAATTCAGTGCACTTCTGTGAACATTTCAAGTGAAAATCAGGAAGCGTGAACCTTAGTTTGGTAATTAAATTAACATGGGATAGGCGAGGATCTGCCCTGCAATTTAAGGAAACGTACTTCAATTTTATGCGATCTGGGGATTTTGGAAAGTTCCATACTTTCGGTTGCCATCGAATGCAACGCTAATCGAATACACAGAGGTATAATTACGTTAGTGCAATTTTGGTACGAACAGAAGTAGAATAATTACATCAAATATTAGTTCAAAATGGTAATAAGCGTTACGAGCGGATGGTTGTAAAGATCCGTGTAACGAGAATCCATGCAATTAGTATCTTATGTAAGGAACAATCAATTTATTCTGAATGCATTTATCTACCACTAAATACGTCTTATACCTTCAAAGTACTCACAGCCTATATATCTGAACTCTGTGTCCGACAAAACCCAGGTGATAGACAGCTTTCTTTGAGATCAGCAGATTTGAATGCTGCTAACCGATTAGTTGAACCCTCTCGGTCAAATAAACCCGTGTACTATGATCGTGCTTTTTGTATATCGGGCCCGGTCATCTGGAATAAGCTTCCCCCAAATATTGCTAACATTCAGAATTTAGCAGAGTTCAAATAGGTGTTGAAAACAAAATTATTCAAAAAATCCTATCCGACATAAAAGATAAATTCATGTACGTAGAAACAGAATTTCAGGACATTTTTTCTTTTAATCCTCCATAGCTTATTGAGTTGCGGTTTTCTCTCCTTGTTATTTAATTCCCTTAGTATTCAGTGAAATACCATGTATATAATGTCATATAATTTTCTCTTGCTCTGTTGTTATTTGTATCTACTTTGTACTTGATTATTTACACCCCTAGTTTCTAAATTGTTATTTTGTAATACCTGCTCATGAATATTTTATATCATAGTTTAAATTTGCATATTGTATATATATTATAATTACAAATATACTATGTAGTATATCTGTTATTTTACAATTATATTAGGTTAGGTTAGTTAGTATAAAGCGCACTTGAGGTGAACCTTCACAAAACTGCGCTATAGAAATTAACTCTTATTATTATTAACATTATGGATTATTTCTTTAGCCGTTTTCGTGAGAAAATCACCTTAAGAGCGCTGACAGTTGGCGTGATAGCTTTTTTACTATTCCTAAATCCCGCTAATGGGTGAGACACAAAGCCAGTTGATACTTTAATATACGACAGCATGACTGAGCGTGATTGGTTAGGTCACTTGAAATATATTTACAATACAAACATGATACTTGTTTGTAAAATTTTGATCTGTTTCAAAATTCATTAGCTCATTTTCGCTGACAATAATTTTAAATCTTTCTCACTAGCTCCGATGCTTTCTCCGATATTCTTTAAGCGACTCGTTATGACACTCACTATGCCACTCGTAATATTACTCTTTCTGCTACTCGTTCCGAAGCTCACAAAGCCACCTGTTCCGCCACTCCTTCCGCTGCTTGTGTCGACACTCACTACGCTACTCGTTCCGCCACTTTTTGATTTAATGGCTCCGACTCTTTCTGCGTCATTCGCTATGCAACCAGATTCGACACTGGCTCAAATCTTTATAGGTACTATAGAATAAGTCTTAATTTCTAGATTAGTTAGCATTATTAAGAACCAAATAAACAAGTTTAAAATTTGTATTATGGTATAGAAGGCAATAAACGGGCTGGCACCATCATACTTGACTGATCTTGGCAAGAGGGAAAATCTTACTCAAGCAACTCACGCTCAGGTCGGCCAAGTCTTATGCGTCGAACAAACTGTTAAAACCATCTCGTACGAATGCTGCTAAATTGGGGGACATAGTTCGTACTTGGTCCACATTCAAGGAATGACCTTCCAATTGATCTTAGGACAGACAGCAATTTAAAAACCCTTAATAAAAGTCAAAAACATATCTATTTAAAAGAGATTACAATCTTTAACAAGAACATATAAAGCGCCCTTGAGGTAATTTATAGTCACTAAATGGCGCTATAAAAAAATTGACCATAATATGAAAAGTAAATTTTTGATCTAATTTTTAAAATCATTTAAACAGGTCATCACAAGTAAACATTTTTTAAAATTGATTTAAAGCGCCTATAAGGTGATTAATCATAAAAAAATGTGCATGAATTAACCATTAGGTATACCTACGGCCTCCATAGTCGAGGGGTAAGGCTCTCGACTACGAATCCGAAGGTCGCGGGTTCAAATCCCGGCGTGCGCAAGTAATTTTTATTTAATTAATTTGTGTTGTTTCACAATTAATTCATTTAAAAATAAAATATAGTATATTTGTGCACGTTCCAGAGTGGAAGATACTCTCAGTATCGCCCTGGTGTAAGACCACCATTCAGAATTGAAACGTTGCTTGAATGGCTTTTAGCCGTGTTTGGTGACCAGATCTGAATAGCCAGGTATTTCCCATTTTCCCCACCTTCCACTCCCCCTTCTCCTTCCCCTCCCCAATACCTTCACCCTCACAACATTCCCCAATTGGGAATGCCATAGTCTCACTGGCTCCAGACGATTGGGAGCAGTTTGGGACTCTTGTGCGGTATTCATATAAAAAAAAAAAAAAAACCTAGGTATCGGTACATATTTAAATATGGTTAACTGTCAGCACTAAAAAATACTGTGAGCGATTAATCTGTAAATTATATGCAGATTATTAGGAAAATGTAATAGGATCCGACAGACAAAAAGTGTCAAATCGAAATTTTTTTAAATTCTATGTCATATACGTACTGGATTTTAGGTAAGTTCGAAATTGCCTAATTGGTTTTCAAACTGAACACATTTTATAGAATTTAAAAGATTATAGCTTAAAGATGTTTGTCTTTTGAAACCTTGTACAGTTTCCTAACTACCAGTGTAGAAATCATTTACAAATAATTTGTAGCATTGCTTAAGTTGACAAACTACGAAGTAATCTTTAGGACCATTTTTAAGTGCTGGCCTCTAACATTATTTTTTGTTGATCAAATTTGAAAGGTAAGACTGTTTCATTGCAAGTAATAAATTAGAAGTGTAAATAAGTAAATGGTAAACTTCTGACAATTCCATGAACATAGTAGACAGACGTGTAGAAATATAACAATTTCTTACCAGACTCTCTGGTCCAGTAGTTGATGGCTTTTGGAGAAGCTTCCACGTGGCACTGGAGCGTGACGTCAGTTCCGGGTGGAGCGCCCACCAACTGGTTCGGAACTTGGATCAGCGGGTGGACTGAAACAAAATAACAAAATATAGCAAATATTTTAACCGAAAAACGAATATCATCGAAATTTTTTACCCAAAACGCATACTTATTATGATTTTTCAAGGGAGGTTGTCTTTGCAGTGCGCTGGCACCGCACAAAGCGGATACATTTAGTTTTACCTACGTGGAACGATTGAAGGCTTGTATTTGGCAGGTTTTCTTTTTATCTCTGAATTGCATAAAAGTTCAAATGAGTCGATATAAATTTGAAACCTTTAAAGGCTCCCACAAACCGACGCGAAATATACGCAGCCGCGGGGGCCACGAAATTTGCATCCCTGGCGGCAACGAAATTTGCTCAATTCAACTGACCGGGCGAAACATTCGGAGCAATAGCAGCGCCGGAAATTTTGTTTCCTCTGATTACAAGCCTACCAAACATATTTGGAACAAATGATGCATTTTAATTTGATTATTTCATGTATGTATGAGGTGATATATGTGAATGTGAATGAAACAAGGTGTGTGTGCTGAGACAAAGATCGATTTTCAGCTATATCTTATCCCTCTTTCGTATGATTTTGATATCTTCATGGGATAAATAATATAAAATGGAAAATTTTGAACCAGTTCCGGCAATTTAAAATTTTTTAGTGTGATTGAAAAAATACAAATTATATATGCGTTTTTTTTTTACAGATACTCCACACACGAGGCCCTGAGGTAAATAATTTCCTTCAAGGCATCTATCTTCTTTGGAGATGCTGTGTGGAGGGTCTTTTAGAAGATAGGAAGGAGTAAACTCGGGTCTTGAAGAGACCCTTGTTGTAGGAGGGAGGAAACACAGAGGCCGGCAGATCATTCCACAGCCGAGCTGTTGAATACAAGGACGAGTCGTAGAAGCGACCCGTTCTCATGTGACAAATGTTAACCATGTGCAAATGTTGGGAACGCGTTTGGCGTGTTTCCCGACTATGCACCGGTGCCGAAGGGATCAATGTTGCTAGTTCCTCAGAGCATCTCTCGTTAAAATACCGGTAGAAAAAGGAGAGCATTCCCACCTGACCTCTGTGCTCCAAAGATTGCAAACCGTTTGTCAAGATAGGCGAATCTATCAAACGGACCGCCCGTTTTTGCACAAAGTCAAGGGTTTTTTTCAGATATATTGGGGCTCCCGACTAGAGGTGACTGCCAAGTTCTACAGTGGGCGCACTTGAGATTTATACAAGGTCAGTAGTTGTGTACTATTAAAGTATCTACGGTCTCTATACAATACGCCCAGCTTCTGAGAGGCTAACTTAACTCTGGCTTCGATGGAGCCCCCTGATACCTGAGCTGGTCACTTACGGTTACACCAAGCATATCAATGGAGGGCTTGTTGGGAAGATTGCTTTCATTAAAGGAGACTAGATTGTCATTTTGTTCCCCTTTAGACGTAATCAAACGTGATTGGGTCTTTGAAACATTAAATTCGACGAGGTTATTCTTACCCCGAGAGGAAACCCTCTCGAGGTAACCGTCCATTCTCTGCTGCAAAGCCCCCCGAGCCGTTGGAGTTTGTGTGCCCTTTGCGGGCTTGTCAAACAAAAAGCTGTCATGGACTGTACTATCATCTGCGTAATAATGGATTGGTGAACATGTTGACAGCGAACTGACATCCACGGTGAAAAAAACTAGCGAAATTCCGCGAGGGTTTGAGCATATGCCGCCACAGACAGAGAAAGCTTCGAAATTGTTCGCTTGCAAATAATTCTCTGTCGTTGCGAATATTTCGCGTTGGTTTGTGGGATCCTTAAAAGTGCCAAATTAAAAGATTTTTGGTCCAACATATTCGCTGTAGATACTACAATATGAGAGAGTAAAGAATATGGGCTGGTATGGAAGGTTTGCAGAAATTCTCTCTGTATTTATTTATACACCTACAAAGACTTTTACGCAAGGTATATGGTATTTAAAAATCATAAGTATACAGATAAGGAAACATAATAAGAAAAGATAGGACATCAATATAAAAGCAAGTATATGATTATTCCAAGATAGCTGAATTGTAAACAACTGAAATTACAAGTACAATAAGAAAAAATGCAGTAAATATAGTAGGTATAATATATAGGGCCATAAAGATCTTCCAAGAAATATCGGCCAATATAAAAGAAGAGGAAAATGTTTTGATATTTAAGAAGGAAGTGACGAAATACGTGAAGTGCAATTTTTAATGTCGTAGTTTTTAAAGTTTGATTTGTAATTCTTAATTTGTTCATATTAGAATACACATAACCAATGTATATGCGTTTTATTGTAAGTTAAATAAATAAATAGTATAACTATAATAATTTAAACAGATAAAACAAAAATCTTTTCACCTGCGATAATCAAGCCGAGAGCTGGTATTTCACAATACCGAACCGAGAGCCTATATTGCATAACAAGTGCAATAGCAAGTCAAGATTGCACCACAAACGCAATACCGAGCCGAGATTACACAACATGTGTATATAATGTTCGGCTGCAACGCGCGCCCCATAAATAGTGTGCGCAAAGTGGTATGTCACTTTTTACTTCGATCGCAGAATGGATGACATGTACTCCTTTGGATACCTCGACCTGCCGCTGCCAGACAAGAACAGTCTTCTACACCCAGCAACCGCTGACGTCACCACCCGCTACCTCAGCGACCGACCATACTGGCTGGTGTCATAAATCACGTACGCTCGGAGCGACAACATCTCCATTGGTAAACTACCAAACGCCCTTCTCAAGAGGATTTGAAAATCATAATAGTCGTGCGTCCCTGTGTTCTGGTGGGAAAATATTTACCCTATTTTTCTTGTGCGTTTCCTACACGTCTCGTATAATAATATAGTATAGCAGTACAGCAAACTAATACACTAGGTATATTATAGTTAGAGTTAATTTATTATGCATTACAATATTAGTATGAGTACAATAGAAGTTCTTTATATTTAGTCTTCCTCACTAGGGATTCCTATTCCGAGGCGGACTGTTTCTAGCTCTAGGTTATTATATTATCTTTACTCAGCCATATTGTTATGTTATTTCTTAACTTTTTTATCTGCCGGACCGGTTCCAAACAATCATGTTCTTCTTCAGACTGGTTTTGCTTAAAATGGTGGTAATTATTCATGTTTGTGGCAGGGGTGGATAACAAATGATTTTATATATAATTTAGTGATATGTATATATTTGATGATTTTATATACTGCAGGGTTTAAGATCTAAAAGTATACTAATAATACAAATATGAATTTAAAAAATTTAAAAAATTAAAAATAAAATGTTTTTTTAAATGATGATTTTACAAAGAGTTTATGTAATGCGAAAGGTTGGTGATTGCTGTTTAATTGTCTGAGGGTATACCTAATTTAGAGTTGATGAATCTCAGAAAATTATGTGGTACTCTCAGAATTTTATCACTTCTATCCAGTGTGGCAAATAGAATTTTGAATATAAATATTGATTTGAATTTACAAGTTGTTCTTGTCCAGCATCGTTCATAGTTTTATTTGTGATTTCAAAATTAAACTTATTTTGAAAAATTACACAAAGATCTCGAGTTGCGACAATTTTTTGCGACAAACGGTTGTTCCATTGATAGGTTTGACCATTGTTTATATTTAAATGCAGTTTATTGTTTTGAATTGGAAGAATGTAGTCAAATATGTATCAATAGTAGATTATTTATTTCGGAATAAAGCTTGAAACCCTTCTAAAATGGAAACAAAACTTTAGAAATAAAAGAGTGATTACTCAATATCTTTAGCAGTAATCATCGGCTGCCTGTCTGTGACCAATATTGAAAAGTTTTATGGCGTTACAACTTGGCGTCTCAAACGAATTAAAAATAAACTTTCTTAGTAAAGTTTTAAAATTCCTCGAAAAACAACGAACTTCACAGATGAAAATACATAAATGTCCTTTCATTATCATAACGAGTTCCCCCCCGTCTGAAGCTTTTTAATTTCAAATTCGGAATAATTAAATCCGAAAGAATGTCCCTGTGACAAGTGAAAATAAACTTTTCCTATTTATTTAATTCCATTACCAATCGCAATCCGTGATTCGGGGAACGATAAGAAAGCCACCCCATCACTCCCCATCAGCTTCTTTTGGCCTCGTAAGCCCCCATCAGCCCCCATCAGTCCCAATCAGCCCCCAGCAGCCTCCGTAAGCCCCCTTTCTGCCATTTGAGAATTTAATTGACACGGTAATGAGGACGCAAATTAGAAAACTTTCTGGAATTCTCGGCTTATCGCATCCGTATATTGACAGTTTGATTTCTTTGGTATGACATAGTTGGAATGCGGCTTTGGGGCAACATGAATTCCGTGGCTACTCAGGGCCCGGAGATTAAGGATTAATTATCAAGAAAAGTTTGTGGCGGTGTCGAGATGCCATTGCTATTGGCTACTTGGAGAGTTATTTCATCGAGTGACTTTTATGCCGAGGAATGGAATTGATTGGGCACTTATTGATTTTGAAGAATTCACCCGTGAACTTTAACGGAAAGTCAATAAAACATCTTTAGAGATGTGAACGATTTGAGCCGTCCCGAATTATTATTAGCCGTTTTCGACAAAATTATGTCTGGAATATCCAATATAATTTTTTCAAATTAACCATAAGTCAAAAGGGTAACCCACAAACTAATAAGTAATATGGTTCGCAGAACATCAGAATAATTAATAATTATTTATAACAATAACTAGAGCCATAAATAATATATATCTACTAAATACGCAAGATTTAAGATACTCGGATAATAAAACATCATATTCAAAGACGTTTTTCACTTAAGCTATTTTAATTACACTTGTACCTTCATTTTTAATCACTGAAGAAATTATTAAAAATATTAGTTTTTTTAGCTTCAGGAAGTTATTCCAAAATTGAATATTAATCCAAGACTTAGTAGTATATGTCAACAGATTTCCCTTATAAATAAAAATATGATTCAATACACTACATAAAGATTACAAATAAATCCGGGCAGAATCTTGTAATGATAGTAAAAAGGTAGCAGCCAAAAATATGTGGGATTTAATTGAAGATGATATTGACAGTTTGTGGAAACCGAAGTATGATACCGATAAAAATGACCGGACGGATTGGGGTAGCAGTATCCCAGTGGATAAGAGAGCAAGAACCATGAGGTCCTGGGTTCGAATCCCAGCGTCTTTTTGGTTTCATGTTTCGTTTTGAGGGTTGTTAATTTTATCTTCAATGGTTAAAAACATTTTTTATGAGGTTTATTAGCATCGAAAAGTTATTACAAATTTAAAAAAAAAAGTAATTTCGTGATAAATTTTAATTGTTCTAAGTTTAATGAAAATGTCTATAACTTCGTTACACTCTATTTTAGATTGTATTTACATTATTGTCAAATACCTAGGAGACTGCACACAGTGGGATGAAATCGGTCCGGTACAAAATAAACACGTGTAAAGTTATGAAGTTTTAAATTTAAATGTTTGAAAAGAATTGAATGATTTATTTTAATTAATAATGATGTAATATAATGTGGAAGTAGATTTACTCACAGTGCACGTGCAGCATCATCCGTTTACTGACGGAGGGTGGCACCCCGTTGGCCGCTATGCACAGGTAGGCGCCCATCTCAGATCGCGTCACCTTCGTCAGCGACAGGATCTCACCCTCTATGGATGCAACTGCGGGAAAACACATGGAATTAGTATCGGAGATATTATAGTACTTCAACTTTAAAGTAATTGGTGGCTATGTATTACAGTTAACGAAATCTATTAAATGACATAGCCTCTATTAAAAAATAATGCTCCTATAAGAAACAATCTTCCCTCCTGCCTATATTTAACCTGATTTTAATAGAAACACTATGATGATTGATATTATTTTAATTGCGGATTGTAATTATTTTGATTTTTGTAATTAATCGAATGACGTTGGATTTGTAAGACATTTTACTAAAGATGCAAGTGATTCCAAAGTTCAAAGAAGAAAATGGTTGAGTGACAAATTTGGGTCAATGCAATGCAGGGTTACTCAAGTTGATTGGCTTAATTTCGTACCGCCATATTTCACGAATCATACTTTATATGTGAATGATCTAAATAGTAGGAGGTCGGAAAGTTTTGAATCGCACCGCTAGATCGCTCATAGTTGCGCAAACAAAAACTAGGGTACTCGCGCCGCCATACAGCCATTTCGCTTCGGTTGTAAGCAAAATGGTTACTATGCAGAACAATACTTTTTGTGTTCGTGAGTTCTATAAAACTAAGTCAGAAACAGTAGTACATGCCTTTCGCCTTTATTTTAACATTGAATCTCAAACTAAAAAGACTATTTTATGTTTTTATCGCCAATTTGAGGCCGACCGCGTGTATCAATAGAAAATGTGCGAAATTGAGTCCATCATTTTGAATAACCCTATATTTACATAGTGTCAACCTCTATAAGTTTCCGATATGTCGTGTTGATTTCATTATAAAGTTTTACTTCTTATGTATAGATGAATCGTTGAATTCTGTTTAATTTAGGTGTATATGTCTTTTCAAAGTATTTCTCATGAGTATTTTTGATAATTTGTATAAAATCAGATTTAGTTCGCCGCTAAGTTGATACTTTAATCTTTATTACATCTTCAAGTTGATACAATTTGTGGTCAAATAGAATACCATGTTCTAAAAATAAATCAATTATGAAGATCGTTTCTCAAAATTATAAAAGTTGTGTCTTAGCTTTCTAAAAAACTAACAAACAGGTACATTAATGTTCGAGAAATGATTGTATTCAAATTTTCTTGTTTTGAATTAGCCTTCAGATTAATTGAGATAATGTCAATTGTATTTAATCAACGAATTTATTGTAAAGAGATGCCATTACTCTTCAAAGTGTCTATCTAATTGATAAATTTATTTCAAGTCCCATAGTCATTGGTCTCCGGAATAAATTCCGTTGATTGACTTTACAGAAGTGGCGCAGTTCGGGGAAGGGTTGGAAGGAGGGGGGGGCGGATTGGTTGAGTAGGGGGCGTTGGGGTAGGGGGAGGTTCGGGCGGTTTGGGCTTACGTGCGAGGGGCGTGTTTAATCATCCTTTCTACGGGTGTCAGGCCCTGAGAAATGTCGATCGGAAAGTTTAAGGACTAAGTTACCGCAAGTCTTTGTGATACACTACGGGGGTAGTTAATTATTCCACCCGGCACTGGCTCGGCTTAAATCTCAGCGGATTAACTAGGAATAGGAATTGGTCCCGTTGAAGTGCGGACGGGACGCCCGCCATAGAAAGGGACCCCGGGAGGGAAGGTTTCGAGGGATGCAGTTGTTTTTGTAATTGTGGCCATTTGTATCTTTAATTGTAGCAATTTTTATTGAAGATGTGGCCAGGAAAAATTTCCCAGTTCTTCAGCCACACCATGGAAAGCATTATATAAAGTTTATGTTGGTACATGACACGAAGCGGCTGTCTTTAAATAAAGTTTGTCTGTGGCGAAATGTGTTGAGCGTAGAAGAATGTTGATACATACATAAATATCGTATCAATACAAGTATTTGAGTAATATGTTTTTCTGTGAAACAAGGTTGCGTTATACAGGATGAATCGAACCACTTGCGATACTATGGGGTAACAATTTATATCACAGGCCACACGATAATTTCAATAGTGATGGTTTATTTGACAAATCGGATGGATGTGTTACGAAGGTAAAACATCAAATTTAAATATGGAACCTCGGTAGTGGGGAGAAACAAAATAAAGAAAAAGGGTACCTTAACTTGACAAAGCGTATGAATGTTTCAACTACCAAAATTTGATTTTAATGTACATGCTCGTAAGTAATGAAAAACTTAAATATATTTGTATGATTTGAAGGTTACGGATAAAGAAAGCGAGGGTACTTCAAACTTCGTCACATTCGATTGACAATAATATTTAAAAATAAATTTAAATGGTTCTCTTTAAATATCTATTCTTGGCATGTTCCAACTTTTAATCAAATTGTGATCACCCATCATGCATAACGGTTAGATAAATTATATTGTAAAGCGTCCTTGAGGTGATTTTCTGACGAAAATGGCACTATAGAAATAATCCATTTATTATAATTATTGTTAACGACCAAGATTCTTACGTATACATAAGTAATGGGACAATCACAATGTCATTCATAAATCATTAAAATAATTTGTTCTTTGTTTAATTGTCATGGAATTTGTTTTTATGGGATTAATTTTAGTATTTTAAAGTGTTAATAAAAATTTAGGTGGAACAGACTAAAATACTAATTAAAGTAAAGTTTACCTCTAGTTTTGCCCTGGGGTCCCCCTCTGGCGATGATCTCGCCCGCGTCCTCCCTCCGCCAGACCACCTTGGGCTTGGGATGTCCCCGCGCCTTGCACACCAGCTTGGCGGAGCCCCCTTCGGGCACCATCATGTCTCCGGAGGTTTCCTCATATATTATATCGGGGGGAATGACCACTTCAAGGAATGCGGTCTAGAAATGTCAATTAATGTTAAAATAACTGCCATTAAAAAGAAACATGGAATATAATAAACACTTTAAATACAGTGGAGGACAAATCAATATCCACCAAATGTTGAAATTTGTTGAATTTTTAATAAATTTTACTGAAATTCTTACTTTATAGTTTCCCAATATACTCAATTTTAAATTCACCTCTTGAAAGAAGAAGAAGCTATTCCTAAAGGCGTTGGAACTCGTGTTATTGAAACTAGTGCAGTTCGACTGAATTGTATCGGGCTGCAGTTTACAGGGTGAAGATTTATGTCAATTAACATTCGATAACAGGAAAAGTCACTAGAGAATTAGAAAATATTATATTCAACTCTCAGTCAAAATTGAACTTCTTCCTTCGCATTGGGGCCCTCTCCTCTCGTTGGTTGTTTATGCCTCCGGCAATCCCCGATACAACACGGGTAATCGTTCCAGTCGCACCGGCCACTAGAAGTTCTAAGCATGTGCGATGTAATCCTGCTTTATGTCTTCCGTTAATCTTCCTTTGATTATCGGTTAGGCAATCCTATATTTATCGCTCATGAAAACGCGACCAAGATATTGAAGTTTTCTTCTTATTTTATTAAATACGTTTTCGCATTTGTTGGCAAAGCTTGAAAATTCACGATATAAAAAAAAGGTTGTTTTGTTCTCACCTGCATTTTCATGGGGTCCGTATTAACCTGGCACATGTACTGCCCCCTGTCTTCCCGCTTCACTCCCCGGATGTTGAGGGTCCACGTGTTGTAGTCGTTGTGGGTCACCGACAGGCGCGCATTGTTCGTGATCACGTGCTCGTGGATAGCCAGGATGGCCTTCGTGTCCGCCTTTATCCACGCCACCTATTCGCCCCGCCGAATGTGTGTATGTGTGTGTGTGGATAATCAAACGTACTTTAGATACACCGTAAATAATGGCGGACAGTTTGGGATTAAGATATTTATTGATTTTTTTGGCTTTTTGGACTCGGGAGTTTTTCTAATCACATTTTTGTAACTGCGTTGTGACCTTTGCATTTTATAAAATTTATCGACATCCCAAGTTCCAAGTAAGTTTTTGAAAAAGAAATCAACATTTTCACGTCATAATGGTTCTTATTTCATGTCAAGTAATTTGATATTATCTTGAATTTCCTTCGATATTTTCATCGAACGGTTTTTTTCTTCATTTTGATATCATGCAAATGTGTTTAAATTTCATTACAGGTTCTATCACCTACGAATTTTTGACATAACGTGTTTTTAGTATAAAAAAAAAAACAATATTTCAATAGCAAATCAAGAAACTATTGTTATGATAGTAAGTACTATGGTAAGCATTTATAAATCATCTAAATAAATCACTTCTTTCAGAACACTGCTTTGCATTCTAAAGCAGTATATTTTCTCTTATTTTTGAACACAATTTAAAGTCTGGTATAAAAAAGACTAGGAAATTACATAAAAAACAGGTCCCATGAAACTTTTTATTCTCTAAAATCTGGAGTAGTGACTACTGCTTTAATTTTGGCAGTAACACTATCATTGATCGTAAAACTGTGAAGAAATTATTCCACCTTGACTTAAAACTAATTCACTCTTGCTTAAAACTAATTCATTAGTTGACTGTTTGAAATAGTTTCAATATGAATAGCTTATTTGTCCTTAATTTATAAATTCCTTACCGCACCTTCCAAGAATTTTGAAGTAATGTTAGAAGTAGACGAAGATTAATAATGATATTATTAATACATTTCAATAATCTCTAATTTTCTTATTTCTAGATACTTGGCCTTTTTCCTGGTACTGAAATACATAAGATCATAAAAAGGAAGAGCAGAAACATGTTTTATTGTGCATTCAAATATATCCATAAAAGGTTGCTTTGTTTTTCTAAATACACAGATTATGAGAAAAAAAAACAGTTTATCAAATGCAGGGTGCTATGCATATCAGTTCATTGGAAAAAGAAGAAACATGAACCAGTTCAATATCTTAAAAATAGGTGCAATTCTTATTCTATAGTATCATCAAATCCAACTGAAGAACAAAAGAGATAGATTATTTGTCCAAACTATAATTGCGATTATTCCACTATGCTACGAGTATTATCTTCCTTTAAAAAAAATTAACCTCGACTTCGAAAAGATGGGAAATATAAAATAAATACTTTGCTGCAAAAATCGCGTTCTGACTTAAACCAATGTGTACTAACAATTTGATACGTGATTTACGACGTAAATTGTAAAGCATAAGGATAATAATTTCAACTGAAGTCACATAGCTCATGATATACATATTTTTGAATCTGTCATGCTTTTTATTCCACTTTGAGGTAGTAAGAAATATGTCGATAGAGTAAAAGTTCAATTTTTAATTATGAAATATTTTTATTGAGATTTAAAAACCTCTTTTTAATATTTAATCATCAAAGAAAATAATATTAACATAACCTAAATGAAACATGAAAACGGAAAAAAAACAACAGAAAATAAAAAGACTTCAGTCGCATGTGGGACTCAAAGTTCTTAACGAACACAATTGTAAACTAGAAAGTGTCTCAATAATAGGGGATTAAAAATGGAGAATAATATTAACAAATCTTGAATTTGAGATACGATATCGATGAAGATGACATAAATTGAAATTATCTCTTTAGCTAAGTTGGTAAAGCGGTTGTCCCGGATAGGCAGAGGTCCTGGGTTCGAATCCCAGATGCGACTGAAATATTTTTATTTTCTGTTATTTTTTCCGTTTTCATGTTTCATTTAGGTTATGTCAATATTATTTTCTTCAATGATTAAAGAGTAAAAGTCCATTTACATTTTCTTACTACTGATTATTCTGTTCTAATTTTTCATTGTCGATTTCATAAATTGCAAATACAGCGCAGACATCTTAAAACCGCGTTCTTGTCTGGGTGTGAGAACTGCCTAGCTTCATTTTAGCAAATGACAGCACATTTTAATGGTCGCCATTGTTGTCGCAAAGTACTGCAGGATAAAAATTATATTTCTTAAGGCTTATAGTGTGAATGCGGCTTCACGAGATTTTCCGTGTAAAAAGTATAAATGTAAACAAATTTCTGGGCTTTGATTGAATAGAGTGGTTGTCTAACACGAAAACAAATAATACTCGTTTGAAATTGATTGATTTGTGTAAAATCTGCACTGTATTTTTGTAATGGAAATCATGATTATAGTTTGGACGGAAGAAAGGTACAAACATGTGAAAGTTTATAAAGATATTCATACCATTACCATCGCAAACCAGTGTGTGCATAAGGTGCAGGTGCTAAAGTGACAGGGTGCAAAACTTAAGTGCAACTCGGTGCGTTTCGTAGCATTTTCGTGCAAGGAGAGGTATAAAACAGGGGTGGTGGATAAATAAAAAAAGGGTTATCAATACGGATTTTTGGAAACAAACAATAAAAACTACTAAAATTTGGTTTTTTGGTATTAAAAACGGGAGAGTAAATAATAAAATGGTTTTAGGGATATCTGGGAGGTACCAAAAAGTTTCTCTCGTATAAGTACTTACGTATTTTGGTTTCATTGATAAAAAGAATTTTGAATGATATTAAATAAAATATTACAAATAATTATATGATACATTGGTAAATATCACAAATAAAAAAGGATAGATTTTTTGGTAGCAATCAAAGAACGTTTAAACATTTCATTGAATGTGAAACAACAATTTTTGGTTGGTAGGGGGTAAATTTGTGCTAGGCTAATCATTTGTGCAATATTTTCTAAGGTGGTGTATATTTTCAAGCAGGTGTAAAGTGGTGTTAATAACATTATATTGAGTCATTCAGTTGCACTTAAACTTTACTTGTGACAAGCAAAGAGCCAGAATTATCCTCCCTTAAAATTTTGTTAAATAATTCTCCTTGACTATTTTTTTAAAACATTTTTTATACAATTAATACGAGTTCTGAAAAAAATTTCAATTCCAATAACTTTTAAACAAAATTTTATTAACTGAGTTGATTAGATTTTTCAGGAGGATAACACTGCGAAGTAGTTAGTTTATTTGTCTACAGAAAAAAGCTTTCTCTAAAGTGCATTTCAAGAGAGATAGTCGTAGAGTGAGAAAGTTAAGAGGGTGAAATTGCCCGTAAGTCGTGTCTGGAACATTCGGACTTATTTCACAATAAAAATACGTACAATTCACAAGTGCTTAGAGTTATAGTGCTGCTCTTTTGGACCAAGCTGTAAAATGTGGAATGAAAACGTAATACATGTCTTTAAAAATAGTGGCTAAAATAAACTTTTTTTAAATGCTTTACTTTGATATTTGATTTATCTAGTAATAGTATAGAACAAAAAAGTAATAATTTTGAAAAATAGTAATATTTTCTGACAAAATTGTTCCTTTGAATTTACAAGTGTGCAAATACTCAATAAAACCTTTTAAATATGATACATAAAGTCAATTTATTGAGTTATGGCAGTTGTTTGAAATAATGTAAAAACCTTTTGAAATTAACTACGCCTTCATGGGTCATTTCATTTTACATTCTGGTCCAAAATAAATGAGATGAGAGTGAGATATTATATCTGTTGACATTTCCCTAAGTGCTTTGTGCTCTAATAGTGGAAGATAGAAGAGTGGATGCAGAGAAGTGCCGGAGGGTAGAATTCTTAATGCCTTTTGTCATGAAGTGATAATTATATTACTCAAATAAAACTAAACAACTCTGGCAGGAATGAGAATAAACTCTCATCAAATTTAATGACCGTGATTGAAGGGAAGGGGATGATTTTTTTTAAATTATTAGTTTACTTAGGGTTGATGCAAAATAATCAAATTATACCGTACAAGCTCTCAGAGTCACGAGTTCAGCGTTTAACTAAGTTGAAATGGATATTTAAAAATCAACTCGTCTGTGATCGGTTTGCTATTCTTAACTAGTGGTCTCAAACTAAACTTAAGATTTGTGGAGGCTTCGAATCATAGAAAAAAATTACCACGGCCCAACCAAATTTTCTACGTTGTGTTGGTTGAGTTGGTCTGTCTTTTAAGGGAGTCCTGAATGAATCACTGTTTCTTCTTAGTCTGGACATGATGTCAAGTTTCTGTGACAGAGTTCTCTGTATCGTCTAACAAAATGAATATTAATTGAAATTGTTTTTATTTTTTTACCTTTCCTATAAACATTTAAAGAAAATGCAGTCCATCTTTAACGCTTAAGCGAACTCTATTTAATGATGAATTTATTTGTCACGGATCTTCTTCTAAAAAATCTGTACATTAATACATATTTAAGATTATTTCCAGAAAGTTTAGCTCAGACGCAAAAACCTTTTGATGGTTATCCGAACAGACAGCTACTTTTCTTCGTCAAAATCTTCTTCCATGGATGAAGTTGACAGTTTTAACAACAATTTACATGAATTGATTTATTGGTAAGCGTTTAGCCTAAAGTACTGTTGGATCAATAAATCTTATTAATAGCAAATAATTCCGACGGTTTAAATTCTATAACCTCAGTTCTAATTTTGAAAGAAATTTTTCTAATATTATTTCTGAACTGATAGGTTTAAAATGAGAAAATTTTAGACCACTTATTCTATACCATTGAAAAAGTTGGACTAGAATTTTGAAAAATAGTTAACCCATATTTTAGAAATACAAAAATTTAAAAAAATATATTATTATTTACGAAAGTTTCAAAAAGTAGGATAAATTGGTAAAATCGATTTAAAACATGCATTTTTAAACTCATCCTCCAACACTTCACTAGTATTAATTGTATGCAGCAAGTGTGTGACTATAGACAGAGCGAGTGAGTGAGTGAGAAGAGACAGGGTGACAGAGTGAGAGAAGGAAGAGTGCCCGGTAAAGGGGTGAAGAGAGTGAAGAGAGAGACCGAGTGGTGCAGGGCTGGCAGGCGGGTACAAACAGAACCAAGAAGTGAAGGGATACACACCCTGGCGGTGGCGGAGTCGCCACTCACCCTGTAACCTCCGAGGTTGTTGACCACGCAGGTGAACGTGGCGTCCCGGCCCTGCGCGATGGTCACGTTCTCGAGCGGGTACAGGAAGTCCGGCTCGAAACCAAGGGCTGCAACAAACAACAACACTCATTTAATTCAGATGTATACTATGACAACAAGTAGTATCAAATGAATTGTCAACATATTATGTCCTAGGACATATCACTTAATCTGCTAGACATGAAGAAATGACCAGATGACAGGACATCGACAATACTGATCAAGTGGGTCCCCTAGTGAAATCCAATCCAACATAACTTTCTATCGGTATAGTATAAAATGCGTACGGTAATGCAGGATAATGGTAGAAGAGAGTAGTGGTCTAGGTACAGAGCCTTGTGGGATGCTTAAAATTGGATGATTTTGATAACATATTGGACCGACGAATAACAATTTGTTGGGTGTTAGTTAGAGAGGTTTTAACAATTTTGAATAAACTGCCTTATTTTTTTTTACAGTAACACAGAAGACCCTGAGGGAAATAATTTCCCTCAAGGCCTATATCATCTTTGGGGATGCTGTATGGAGGGTGAATTATTACAGTATCTACAAATGCCTTTCTCCCCGAATTAGTAGCAGCTCTGAAAAAAAAAACTTTATTCACGGCGGCCATTGGTTTGCAGATAATTATAAACCTTATCAATGAAGAACGCTGATAGGTAGAAGTGCCGTACATAGCAGACTGTTGTTAAGCAAAAGTTTAACAATCTTTGCGAAGCCACAGTAAAGATGATGCCATCATAGCATTAAAGTTACACTTTATTATTCCACCCAATCAATGATATTTAATTTTTTCAATCAGGGGTAGGCGGTGCAAGTTGTTACGAAAGCAGGTTGCTGCAAAACCGATAAATCTCAAACCACTTCGTAATTTGATGCATAAATTAGTGGACAAGTAATATTATCACCTAATCATAAAAGGTGAGTTAATGAATAGAAATTTTTTGATATATCACATTCTACTGCTAAGTTTTGGATAATTTTCCGTAGCTATTGTAATTTGTGTCAAAGTCAATGATATTACGCTTTCATTGTGAAATGGGCCTAAATTGTTACGCTATACCGGAGGCATGTTGTTACGTGTAATAATAAATCTCCAGCGAGATTTAAGTCAACTCACAGAACCGATACTAAGAGCAATAGTGAAATGAAAGCCCTGGAATTAGAATTTAAACGTTTGCTTGAAATTACAATATCCGTGTTTGTTGATCAAATCTGAATAGCCAGGTACATCCCCATATATCTATTACCCATCTCCTTCCCCTCCTTATTCCCTCCAGTCTTACAGTATACCATAATTGGAGATATCTCGGACCTACTGGTTCTGGGCAGTTGGATCTTTGTGCGGTTTTTATATAAAAAAATGTACTTTTTTTACTTAGCTACATATTTTAAAAATTCAATATAAATATGCTTTAAAAATATTAGAAGTTGCCTTAGTAATTGAGACATGCGTGCACTTCAGAAAAATCTCGAAACGGTGTTCTGAAATAATGCCGTTTAGAAAACCATTTCTTATAGCTTCCAACTCTGTTCTGATAGTCGTCCTTAAGCTTTATAGATTCTGATGCAGGCATACTTTTTTCTCTTATGTAAAACGTTGTTATGTATTTTTATTGTAGCCGAATATTTCTAGCCTCTACAATTTTTTTTCTGTTTTTTATATATATATTTGTTTTGGTATTTTCGTACACATATTTTCCCTGAAAACTTGTAAAACCTAATATTATTTATCAATAATTAACAGACCCCTAACGAGTTAAATTGATAACTCATGGGAGTGCAATATAGTTATACATTTTTTGACTTTCCAAATCTCTTTTTAGGTGTCATAGTCATGACGGAAATTTCATTGAAAAAGAAACGCTTCGCAAACTGCTTTCATCCCAATCGACAATGCTGCGTTGGAACTCTAGTCAAATCTCTCGTTTTACAATTTGCAATATTGAAATCTGGCAGCCCGACCAACTATCGTACTAACTTCCGCCTGCGCTGGGGTGCAAGTGACACCGTGTCAGCATTCGGTACAGCCTCCAGAAGTAGAAGTAGTTACCTAACTAGGGTGCAAGTAGGTACATTCACGGCGTCTTAGGGGGGCCACTTACGGGCGATTGTCAACGGGAATATTGCTACTCCTACTACAGGTTGTACAGGGGAACTTCACTGTCATGATTACGTTGAATGGAAATGTTACAAGGGGAATATTTGAAATATTTTATGTATTTACTAGCAGATTTGATAATACATAGCATTTAATTTTTTTCCAAAGACGGGTAATTATAAGTATTTATATTATAAGCTTACACAAATAAAATAATGTTTTGAAGTAATTTTGGAAGGTGATTCTATATCTGATGGTACAATTAAAAATTATATAAATAACTGTTTTTATAAATTCGGTTGTTTTTTACCGTACAAAAATATGTTTCAGTGTAATAGATTTTTTTATTCATACCACAATTAAACGTTTTTACCCGAAAAATTAAAAAAAAAGGTTTTCCATGTTTTTACTTGTACTATTACGTAAAATCACCCCTGATTTATTAATCGTTACCATGATATGTGGAAGCAACTATCTTCAGTTTGCCAGCAATTTAGCATTCATGCCAAGATAAAGTTTTCACTTATCTGTCAAATGTAGACTGTTGAATGCTTTTCTTAGTACTATTGGCAAGTGACCCAATTTTATTATTTGCATCGTTTTGGTGAGTAGAAATTTTTATTAGTTTTACAGAAAACAAACCAAATACAGAAACTTATTAATTAACAAAAATACATTACATTATTAGCAAATAATCATTAAATACTTCTCAGCATTTCGAATTTAACAATATTAACATGGAAAATGACGACAAATGCGTTAGCTCATTTTAGAGGAACGGCTCCGTTGCCTGTTTCATACATAACTTAATTTTGGGTTTGAGGCCAAAATACCCACCCAAACTGAATTACATATTTTTTAAATTAAGGGATTAGTAAATATCTAGTACGCATGAGAATTATTTTTGTTTTAAATTTTAAAGGGTGTGCCACTAAAAAAAAAACAATTTTCATAATTATAGAGGCAACTCAGAAATTTATTTGCGGGTTTACCGTATTTTTAAAAATAAATTATCATATTTGCTATACAAATATTATTAAGTAAATAAAAATACAAAAATAAAATGTTAATAAAAAAAACGTTTTTTCGGGTCGATATTTAAAATTATATACGGAAAATTTTGTGTTCCCAAGTAAATTAGTGGTTTTTAATTTCTTTCTAAGTCCATTATAATGCTTATTTTAATATTAAAAATAAAAGTATTCTACATTTCATTATATTTTCAAAGTAGATGGGGAAAAACTTTTTTACATCACTGTTAACCCCCAAATAATTGTTAAAGGTGCCTCTAAAATCGCGAAAAAACAATTCCTTTGATGGCCTATATTTCATAATGTAAAACAAAATTACATAAATTACTTCTCATCCGTAGTAGATATTTCCAATACTTTTTGATGAAAAAAAAAATCATTAGGTTTAGGTGAGTATTTTGGCCTCAAATCCAAAATTAAGTTTTGTATGAAACAAGCCGCGAAGCCGTTCCTCCTAAGAGCATGATCATTTTTCCGAGGGACTTTACTAATGGACGATTAGTTCTGCATCTTAGAACAAGGAAAGATCACTGCACGCGCGCTCTAGTAAAATTATCAGGAACATAATGGGCATTTTTTTCTAAAATTTCTGGATTACTGAAATGACCGTTATAGGCAATTATAAGCAAAGCAGTTATCCGTCTGTTGGCAAGGCTCTAATATCCATCAATTAATTGATTTCATCGTTAATGATTACTATTGTTAAGTTCTATTAAGTGGAATGCGGGGAGTATAATATGTTTCGTTTTTGTAGAAAACAAATTTAACATGGAGTTGGGATATTAATAATTACGACGTGCTATTTGATTGTCGGGTTCGGAAAACATGTGAAAATATTGTGATTGCCAAACATCTATCAATAGTGTTACACACAATCCGTACCCATAACTGGATACGTACGAGTATATGGTGATAAATTTTCATTTTTGTAATAATAATATTTTTATGATGATAAAAAATCTATCAATCTTTCCAACGAGCCCCCCATTGATAGCTCGGTGTAAACTTAAGTGACCAGCTTAGGTATGGGGGCTCCATCGAAGCCAGAGTAAAGTTAGCCTCTCAGAAGCTGGGCGTATTGTACAGAGCCCGCAGATACAGTACAGAACTGATGACCCTGTACAAATCGTAAGTGCGCCCCACTGTAGAATTTGGCAGCCACCTCTGGTCGGGAGTCCCAAAATATCTGAAAAAAACCCCTTGACTTTGTGCAGAAACGGGGGGTCCGTTTGATAGATTCGCCAATCTTAACAAACGGATTGCAATCTTTGGAGCACAGATGTCAGGTGGGAATGATGTCCTTGTTTTACCGGTATTTTAATGGAAGATGCTCTGAGGAACTAGCGTCATTGATCCCTTCGGCACCGGTGCATAGACGGGAAACACGCCGAACGCCTGCCCAACATTTGCACACAGTCGACATTTGTCATATGAGAACGGGTCGCTTTTACGACTCGTTCCTGTGTTCAACGTGGAACGTTCTGACGGCCTGTGTGTCCCCTCCATCCATCCTTCAAGACCCGAGTTCACTCCTTCCTATCCTCTAAAAGACCCTTCACACAGCATCCCCAAAGATGGTATAGGCGTTGAAGGAAATTATTTACTTCAGGGTCTCCTGTGTGGAGTTACCGTAAAAAAAAGATGAACACCAGAAGAAAAAGAAGAAAGATTTTTACTAAATGTATTGGTGGCGTGGTGCCAGCCGAGGGCTTCCGGGCTTGTAGCCTGCGAAATGAAGATTGCTCTGATAATATTCCGATATAGTACATTCCGTACCAGAAGAAGTGATGATGGCAGTGATATTATTTTTATTGCTTGCAAAATATTTTTTTTTAAATAAAAAGTAAAAATTTACATGTATATATTTTACACATTTTTAATTTTTTTGGAACTCGTGTCGATTTTGGAATCTATTTTATTAAATTATCTCTGCATGCCCTCTGGAATAAATTATATTATTGACAGAATTTCGAGAAAAAAAGCAGACGCTATTTTTGTAACCCAATCTCAAAACCAATAAATATACTGATACTTTTCGCACTAGAGAGTTTTGAAAATCACCAAATAAAGACACCTAACACTTTTGGTTGTTAAAATTTTTGTTTCTTGTTCTTTGTTAATACATTTATACCGACCAAACAATTCTGTTCTATACTAAATAATGTTCTGGATTAATTATGTACCTTTTATTCAGAAGAGTATTATATGAGGCGATGCATGAATGCGAATGAAGCAAGGAGTGTCTACCAATACAGAAATGTGTGGCTGTCTGTTCTCTCTGTCAACCCCTACGAAGAAACGGTGTGATTGTTAGTAAGTTAGTTTTTTTTTTTTTTTTTTATATGAATACTACACAAGAGTCCCAAACTGCTCCCAACCGTCTGGGGCCAGTGAGACTATGGCATTCCCAATTGGGGAATGTTGTGAGGCTGAAGGTATTGGGGAGAGGAAAGAGAAGGGGGAGAGGAAGGTGGTGAAAAGGGGAAATACCTGGCTATTCAGATCTGGTCACCAAACACGGCTAAAAGCCATTTCAAGCAACGTTTCAATTCTAAATGGTGGTCTTTCACCAGGGCGATACTGAGAGTATCTTCCACTCTGGAACGTGCGCAAATATACTATATATTATTTTAAATTAATTAATTGTGAAACAACACAAATTAATTAAATAAAATTTACTTGCGCACGCCGGGATTTGAACCCGCGACCTTCGGATTCGTAGTCGAGAGCCTTACCCCTCGACCATGGAGGCCGTCAAAGTTACTTTTATATTTGATATTAAAGGAATATATTAAAACCACAAACAAGTATTTAAATTAAACAGTTTCTGAGCATTCGCTGCTAACAATATGTCCAACACCTTACAGTTTATGAAAATAATATTTATATTGTTACATAAAACAGCGCTGTTTTCTCCAGGGCCCCGGGAGACGTAACTTTCCGTGCGGCTTACTTTGCATAGTTCGCAGGTGAAAACTATTATGGTAAACATAAACGTTTTTTTTAATGAGCACCGCGAGATAATTATTCAGCAGCTTCCACTAAGTTTCTCGGAAACCGTAATTGAAAATACCTCCGCAATTTACACCCCCCGGGAGAGGGTGGGTCTTTTAATGAGTAATCTGTCTTTATGCTTATGTCATTCATTACCATATTAAGAGTTTCGATGGATACGGGACCTTTCAATGGAACCGAGGAATAAAAGTTTATTCATTTAAGTTGTGTTGAGTAAAGAATCTGTTTTATTTTATTTAAATAGTTAACTCGTGAACGTAAATTGAGGAAAGTTTGAAATGGACAAGTGGATCATTAGTTTCATGAAAGCTTTAACAGTAAATAATCGTTGAGGTGCAACTTAGTGCCTCCTTTGTGACAGAAGGTTGTTTAAATTAAAAGAAGAAAAAAATATGTATCTTTTAATTTCTTCTTAAGGGGAACAAAACAGTTTCATACAAAACTGAATTTTGGATTTGAGGCCAAAATACTCACCCAAACCGAATGATTTTTTTTAATCAAAAGAAGTAGCAAATATCTAGTACGATTTAGAAGTATTTTATTTATTGAAGTTTTAAATTATGAAATATAGGCCATTAAAGAAATAAAATTTTCACGATTTTAGGGACAAATTTGGCAATTATTTGGGGGTTAATGATGAAAAAAATACAAAATAAAATTACCCATACTACTATGAAAATATAATGAAATGTAAAATTAAAAAGTGTTAAAATCAGCATTATGATAGAATGAAATTTAAATTTAAAATTACTAATTTACGTTGCAACACAAATTTGCCGTACATAATTTAAAACATCGACCCGAAAAAATCTTTTTTTAAAGACATAAAAAAAATAAAATAATTTTATATAATCATGTTTAGTCATGTTTAAATATGACAAATTAAACAAAACTACCGTTAACCCGCAAATATTTTCCGAAGTTTAATGGCCTACATTTCATAATTTAACACATAAAAAAAATAAAATACTTCTAATCCGCACTAAATGTTTACTATACCTTTAATTTAAAAAAAGATCATTCAGTTTGTGTGGGTATTTTGGCCTCAAATCCAAAATTAAGTTTTTTATGAAAGAGGCCGCGCAGCCGTTCGTCTTAATCTTCTTATAACCGCATTTTTAAAACAATCCACACATTGCTAAAAATAGTACTGAGTTTATATCCCGGTAGCGGCACAAAAGTTTTGATAGAATAAGCATGATAGGCATCAGTCATTTTTCAAATATCTTGAGGTTGCCTTGCGAATTGCAAAAAAATTATCACATGATCATTAAAAAAATCTCATTTTCATCCCTCATTTTGGAAACTTAGAGATTTATTATATTTCAAGCATTCAAATTCAAAAGAACCTAAATGTTGTGATTTTGACTTGATTGTGACTTATTTTAATAAATGTTGTGATTTGACGATTGTGACTTATTTTAACTAAATGTTGTGATTTTGACTTGATTGTGACTTATTTTAACTAAATGTTGTGATTTTGACTTGATTGTGACTTATTTTAACTAAATGTTGTGATTTTGACTTGATTGTGACTTATTTTAACTAAATGTTGTGATTTTGACTTGATTGTGACTTATTTTAACTAAATGTTGTGATTTTGAATTGATTGTGACTTATTTTAACTAAATGTTGTGATTTTGACTTGATTGTGACTTATTTTAACTAAATGTTGTGATTTTGACTTGATTGTGACTTATTTTAACTAAATGTTGTGATTTTGACTAGATTGTGACTTATTTTAACTAAATGTTGTGATTTTGACTAGATTGTGACTTATTTTAACTAAATGTTGTGATTTTGACTTGATTGTGACTTATTTTAAGTGTGTAATACGAAAAGCCTGGCAGCCGCTGTGAAGCGTTCTTCGTTGCGTATATCCAAGAATTCTGCAACAATTTTTAAGATTGCGATAACGTCACAAAATAAACGTCACACTGAAGAGACAAGTTTTTATTGTTTAAATTAGTTTCCCCAATAAAGGGAATGCAAGGGGGTGAAAACGGAAAATAAGGATTCCAGGATCGTCTCCTATATCACGCCCTTTCATTCAAGATTCCGCGCGGTCCTTTGCAAAATCCACTTAAAATAGTTTAAGAGTTGGGGAGCCGTCACTTCACGTGAGGGAGGGCGCCACTGCTACCCTTTGTATTTTCCATGTTGGGGTATTTCTTATGGAACTAGAAGAATGCACCATTCGTTGAATAGATAATCACTTTGCCCCGGAGTTGATTGAAATAAGTTCAAAGGTTATCCGGTCTCAGCTTTTTGCCGCTGGTTAAACGGTTTCTCTAAAGTAATAAATACGGAACTCATCAGCTTTGCATGACAAACATTAAGTTACGTTACCTTTTTACCATGTTTAAAGTATATGTTTAATCATTAATTTGGGGTTTTCTATAATTATCATTGAATAAAATCTCTTTCTCGGAAATTTACGTTAAAGCATGTAACTACTGTTAAAGTTGTATATCTACCTGATTTTGAAACGGCCCTCTGAATAAATACACGAAAAGTTACTACGTGATTGCATGCAATGCATGGCTCTCAACGGTACCGGGTTATTTAGAATTTTGAATTGATTGCATATTTTGAAATCGTCTTATTTTTATAGTGTCCTCATCTAAAGATGGTGTCATCTGGTTATCAGTGACGATTACGATTGTCACCGCGTTGACCCTTGGAGCCAGGTGCATTTGAATCACTGGTGTAAACATTTACCCGTTGTTTACGAATTATATCACTTTATGGGGAGGGTAGTTAGTGTTCAAAAGTAATTTTTATTTGTTATGCTTTGTCAGCCATTCGCCCAAATTACATCTTACACTTTACTTAGTGAGCGGACTTAAATAAAAGATGGCCATAAGAACCAAAAACATAGTCCACAATATTTCGCTACAAGCATTTTATATAAATATACACCAACAAAAAAGCTTCACAGTAGTAATCGGTATACCGCTCACAGGGTAGAAAAAAAACTTAATTTATGCTCTTCTACACATGTTGATACAAAAAGATGGAGAATTGTCCTCTAGCACTGATTGCTAATAATGTTACATTACGATATATATTAATTACATACAGGAAAAGAATAAATTCCTCTATAAATTTAAATAAAAAATAATTCAGATTAAAAAAAAAAAAACTTTTATGGCTGGACAGTGTCAAGAATTGCAAAAGAAAAGCACGTATTTTCAGGATAAAATTAAAATCCAAACAGAAAATTTTGGACTATATATGGTTAGATAAGAAAAATCCATTTTTCCCAATTATATTTTTCCAAGAATAATGAATCATTTTCGTAAGGGTTTTGCTAAACCTCTTTCATAACGTTTTCACAAAAAAACAAGCGTAAGATATACGGAGAACATTATTTTGAACGCACTTGATACCTTTCATACCGTAAAACGCATGAATATCGCTATGAAGAGCCCGATGTTAGATTTAAGGATTCCTCTTACCGAGCTACGCATGAGCATTTCATCAAAACAATTTACGACTAGCAAAAAGTTGTTTTTTACATAGACATGTTCCGCGAACGGATGAAAACACCCCATCGGTATAACAAGTATATATTTTTTTGAATCGTTTGATTTACGACCAACAGTTGTAACTCGGGATCAAAGTCGTAAAACTGACGAGTGAGCCCATGAAGCACGACGCTCACTCCTCTTCCGATGATCAAACCGTGGAACGGTCACGTGCGAGCGCGATAACGGAAATCAATCGGGGACGCCTGCGGCATACCAATCAGGTACGTCCGACGCCGACGCCCGGCGCCCGGATACACCGCGACGCCGGAGCGGAAATACGCTGGAACCCGCCTGTAACGACCCCGGATCTCGAGATACACCGGATAAGATGAATTATGCATTCAAGAAATGGAAACTGGCTTGGAGTTTTCCTTTATGCGTGACCCTTTGACACAAATATTTTGAAACCATTTTATAAGAAAGAAACACATATATCGAAACTATTAATGAAGCAGTGGCATTTTTGCAAAGTAAAAAGGTTATTAATAAGGCATATTTTGCTATCAGACGTCCCTTTTTGACGTATTTACTATAAGCATATATATGAGATATTTGAAGAACTATAAATTCAATAGTTACGTGATGAAATTCCACAGTCGTAAATTTTACACTGCCACAATTACACACGTATGAAATTGCACATAGACAGAATTACAATTTATTAATTCTTAAATTTAAACTTCTTTTAATTAAGAATTTTGATATGTGCATTTCTAGCAGGCTTTCCGTATATAATATTGTCTATATGTAATTCCGTCCGTGTGTATTTCTGGCATTGTAATATTGATATAATGCAACAAATTTAACAATAATATTCAATGTACCCTTCAATCTGTTCAACAAAGGCGAACAGTAGCTTATTTAAGATTTCTACGTAAAATTCTCAACAATACTATTGACTGTACCGAGCTTCTGTGCCTAATTAATTTCAACATATCTTTAAGACGTATCCGCCATACAGCATTCGCCGGATCTCCCATACGTTCATACTATGCAAAAACATATGTGCAATCTCTGAAGGGGCGTCTAAATTATTCCCTAAATCATTATTACCTATAATGTCCCATAACAGGAAATAATTATGTCTTATAATTATTATATAATAGCTGGTAACATTACAACACGTCTCTAGGTCTTTAGGGCACCGAGTGTGCACTGGGCGATCGTCAAAAAATGTATGGAAAAAACTTTTTATTACTAATTTTTTTTACGAATTGCATAATCTAGTCGAGCGTAGAGCCTGTTTTTCTATGAATCTTTTCGTGTATGTATATGCCGCGATGCGCAGCTAATAACAAATCAGGAGTTCAGACTTTTGTTATAGACGTTAAAATGGCACAGTTAGATATGTAAATATTCCTTTCACAATTAAATTGTTCCACTTACTTTGCGGTCACTGGATCAAACGATGTTATTTTTAAGAAAAACCTATTTAATTATGCATAACTTATGTATTATAAATAAAAATATAAGAATGAAATGAATGTAATCTTAAATCTCCGTATATCAGGAATTGGTTCAAAAAGCAGCTAAAATTTAAAAAGATAACCGGAGTCGTAGTGACAGTGACAAACCTCCTTTTAGATATCAGTCATCTCTAGCAAGGCTGGAGAGTGGCGCGCTGTCAATTACAATTATTATTTTATGACAGGGAGCAATCACTTGTTAGAAATGTTGTTAGAAATAATTTGATTGAATATTTTTGTTTTAGCACCACTCAAATTAATACATAAACAAACCGGTTTCGTTTCAGTTTGAACCTTCTTCAGGGTTTTATAAATAAAATACTTGTATATACACGAAGTAAAGTTGTGCTTATAGTAATTTATTTCACCTAAAGTTTTTTTTGTGTTAATGTCAAATCTCAGCGGCATCATTAACGCAAGGCAGGTTTACTGAAAGTCTTTTGTTCATTTTTAGCGTTATTTGGTTTGATAATGAATACTTTTCTTTTGGTAAAATATTATTATGTTTTTATTTTCTCTTAATAACCTTTTTTTCTTGAACGTGTAGACGTTGAAAGCTTGAATTTAAAAAAAAGGGGGGGTGGGGCGCCATAGGTACTCACTGCACTGAGTGCGAGATATCGTGAAACCGGTCTTGACAGTGCTATTTCACACGCATAGTTACAAAGCAAATGCAGATGCAAATTTGCCAATTAACGGTGCTCGTCATTAATTCAATACTATTTACCTAAACAACTAAACATTGACATTTTTTCTTGTTCACTGGCCACATTTAAAGTAAGAATGTTGACAATGATATAAACTCCTCAATGCGCTTATATATGGCATCACTTATACACCTACATCATTACTTCTTTACATCTATACATACAAACACACTTATAAACTACGAATGTCATCCGGTAAATACTTAATACATAAATAAGACATTAAAAGGAAACAAATCACAGATACCCGGTATGTATTTTTTAATTCCGGTAATTTTTTTTACTGTTTTGTTTCTATAATATAAATAAAATTAAAAATAATACATCGTAAAATCGTAAACATCGGAGATATGGAACTGTTAATACACACCTCTCACACATGCACTAACCGAAAATATAAAAACCTTTGTATTAACACATTGGTTATTTTAATGATATAATATTTTCCCTTAAAGCTCAGGCCGATTTTTTCTTAAAATGATACATTTAAATCTGAACGATTCATCTGATCAGAGCAGTTTAAATATTTACATATGTAGGTACTTTCATAAATAGCACCTAAAATGTTCCTATAAAAACAAAGATTTTTCATTAAATTACATAACAATCAGTTATTCTTTTTAGAAGCGCTTCATTCATCAAGCTTAAAGATTATTATTTTGTATCCAGGGAAGCTTATTAGACAACCTTTCAATTCTTCCCCTTAAGCCTGTTTCCACGAGTTTCATGATTTATAAGTCTCAAATAATTGATATTCCACTCCATGTAGCAAATACATACTTTGTTGAGATTTTATGTTCTAACCGGTTTTTACCTCCCTGCTTTATGTACAAAGGAGTTCGTGGTACAACTACTGGCGGATTATCCGAACAGGACTTTGAAGCAAGATACAAGTGAAACATTGGAAGTGTACTACAAATAAATTAAACAAGAATATAGTAAAAAAGTGAATCATTCTGCAATTTTTATATAATGTATGTATAAAACAGAACTCTGTTAACATACTCGTACTTCAAATAAGTACTTTTTAAAAACATAATATTAAGCAGTACGGTCAGCATTAAAACAAATTTCAAGTCACAAATAAAACAATATTAGAAAGCAGGGGAGCTCACTCTCGACCTCGATGCTATATATACCATAGATTTAGTATTCATTGTGCCAGTCTGACGATACCCGTCATATGGTGAAACCGGTCGGGTCGAAAATAAGTAAATGGAAAAAATTACAAAGGTTTTTTAATAAAAAAAAAATCATTTTAATATGGAATTTCACCGTGAATTGACATTTTCAAAATTAGAAATAATTAACATTTAAAAGTTTTTTTTATCGCAAAAGTTCAATATCAGCTTTTGTTAACTTGCCCTTTGTCTTATTATTAATAAATATAGTTGCTTACTTAAAAACAAAACCGTAACATCCTGAAGATATGTGAAACAGAAAAGAGTGAAACTGGTCCGGTCAAAAATACACGTGGGGCATTGTAATAAAGTGCTTTTATTTCTACTTGTAATTTGCGCGTGCCTTTA
This sequence comes from Halesus radiatus, assembly GCA_022606495.2. NCBI lineage: Eukaryota > Metazoa > Arthropoda > Insecta > Trichoptera > Limnephilidae > Halesus > Halesus radiatus. Next base: position 47,527 of record JAHDVE020012178.1, on the reverse strand, counting down.
TTAATGCCATACTCAATGTTTGACAAAATAATCCATCATCTATTAGCCATTGTAAAATAGTGAATAAATGATGTGACATTATTCTCATTGTCACAGGTTACAATATAAAATATGCAGTAGAACATGTACAATCGGCTTATGAATTATTTATAAGTTTGTGATTCATATGAAACCACATCAATCAAAATAACATTAATGTTCTCATGACAACATCGGCAGAGAAGCTTAATAAAACTACCAACCACTTTCACAGAAAAAAATAATATGCCTTCACGAAGGGAAAAATGAATTTGATTGAAAATAAATTGAAAAAAGGAACATCAATTCATATTTCCAGACGTTCGCAACAAAGCCACTTTTAATCATTTGGATGACGATTTCACGCTTCGATGTCTGCCGTCTTTACGAGGTTGTATGTATATTCTTGCGGGGCTGTGGAGACGTCGGGTAAGAGTAAAAGGAGACGGGAAGAGAATCTTAAGACTTAACGGTTAATCGGCTTAGCGGGAAAGGGTAAAATGTTCCCTCTATTCCTTTCGGGTTCCCGCAGTTAAATAGCGCCCCGGCACCCCCGCCGCATTATATCGTACACTTGTAAATTTATCGGGTGCCTTCGTGAAAATCTTCTCCCCCAGTTCTTGCCGCTTCTCGCCCGAGTGTGAATTTTCGTAAAGCGGCTGTAATCACGCCCCCGAACGAATTTAAAGCCTGTTAAACTTGATGATTTGTTTTCGGAAACAAATGTGGTGATGTTCCTCGATGCCTTGATGAACATTTCCAGAGGGATTTATGCCGGTTCTGCTGTAAAATTACTAAGCAACAGCCGTGGAATTTGCATAATTAATTTCGTAATGAAGTAATGTTAATTAATATGCCATTTAGTATTGGTCAAAACGCTAAATGATTATAAAACATCTAATAAGTCTTCTGTTTATTATAATACTTATAGTTAGGCAATCAAATGATAAAAATCATCTTTCTCATTAAATAAGTAAATTGTCTTACTTAGTCATATACCCATATAGTCGCAAACCTACAAATTCCAGATAGAAAAAGCTATGAAGCTAGAACTCATTCCCGAGATTTTTGAAAGTGAAACAAACAGATTTTCTACTTCATAACTTAGATATTTAACACCTTTAAGTGCTGAAAATTACGGGTTAATGTAATATGTCCTCCCATTAAAAATAGAAAAGGCTGAAAAATACCCTCTTCATTAAAATTAAAAATGGAAATGTTTCCTTTTTCAATTTCTTCCTTTCAGAACACAGTTGCGTCGCCTCATTAGATGCAAGCGGCGGAAATATTCATTCCAGGAGCGCAAAAAACCGAAGGGTCTATGTACTTCCATCGGTAATACCTTCCATTAAAATTAATTCTATGGTACTTACCCCCGGTTATTTAGTTTTAATAACACACTAGAAACACAGCGACGTGGTGTTGAACATTACGGACAGCTTCTTCTCCAGACTTCTGGAGCGAGAATTTCAATTTGAGATAAGAATGTGTCGAATGGGGGTGAATCGGCGGTAAGGGGTGGTTAACTAAAAGAAGCAGGGGGAGAAGAAGGAGTGAGGAGGACGGGACACGCCGAGAACTTCCGGGATAGTCTGAGATTGTGATGGACAGGAGGTGATATTTTAAAAGAAAAGGTGAACACTTCTAGGGGAAGTCTACTTCCAAGTGCCAACCTTCAACGTAAGGGTGGGGGTATCGCTACTTCGTTGCAGTCAGTTTTAGGCGGAAAAATATTGTATTGTGGAATTAATACAAGCAAACTCAACAGTGGAATGCACGCGGTAGCATGACGATGGTTTTTGGGTTTTTCTTAGTAAAAACATTACTGTTTATTCACATAATGGAAAAACATCAGAGCGCGTCCTGAACTTGAATATTTTAGCAATCAACATTTCTTTCGTTTTGTTTTTGGTTTTTTTGTTTTTTTTTTTTTTTAAATTTAATGTAAATCATATTTAATAATGTTATTATTAAGTTCTGCAAATATTTTTAGCTGTCACAATAATAACAACGAAAAATACTTGCAGAACTTAATAATAACATTATTAAATTTGATTTATATTAATTTAAAAAAAAATTAAATGGAGTTTAATTTTTTGAGTCTACGAATTAAAGACAAAAACAATTAATAAGTTCTTTTGTTGTTTTTATCCCTTTTAAAATAAAAAAGAAACTAATAATGCAAATCAAATTTAATAATATTATTATTAAGTTCTGCAAGCATAAATTCAAAAAACCCGTGAAAGATTTGAAAATGAAAAAAAAATTAAGTATTTCTCAATATGCATTTTAACTTCTCGTGTTATTTTGTAGGAGAGGATGGGTATAATATTTCCATAGCGCAAAACTTTGTATCCATCTCGCTCCAAGTCCTAAAGTTTCTCTGCCATAGCAATAGCTCTCTTCTGATTTAATGTTTTTTTTAATCTATTATATTTCATTGAGACTATATACATGTTTTTTCTCCCTGATTGAAGCAAAAGATTCGTTTCGTATTACATATTAAGCAAAATTATTAATTAGCTATATAGTCCGATGATAATGATTTTAGCACTTATAATAATATGTCAACATTTGGAAGCCTTCAATGGTGGCTCTGTTGTAGAATTTGGTGATATTTTAAATGAAAATTGCGTTTCAGTTACTGACATAAGAATTTTAATATGTTCCCGAGTAACTTGAATGCTTTGCTACCATAGTGTTTACAATATTTTTTTCTTTTAATGAGATAATGAATGAAATTGCTCTCATTTTGCAGGATAATTTTCATAGAAAAAGTACGGAACATAACATGGGATGAATCAGACAACTCGTGCCAGTCGTTTTCTCGGAAATGCGACGTGTCCCAGATTTCAGGAAACAAAGACTACATACAAAGAATTCATTGGTGAGGGTTACATTTTTGTGGAAATTCCGGAAGTCAACGTTCCTGTGGTAAACCTAAAAAATATATAAAATAGACACGAGTTAGTAGAGCGGGATATAAGTTGAAAAAACTTTGCAAAATAACCAACCGCTCATCGTCCTGATTCATGCATTGTTGCAGTCTTTTCAGTGGTAAAAATATGACTTGTAACAGTAATGTTCTTCGCCAATTAAAAAAATTGTTAACCTCTCTTAATTGAGACTTTTTGTCACCCGCCGTGACAGAAGGACGTACCGTAGCGCGATGACTTGCAACGCATGCAATGTTATTATAAATGAGTGTCTTGCATTTATGCAAAACAAAGCGGACACTCTAGATGAAGTTTCGATTATACAACTGTGTACTTCAACCTTCTCCGAGGAGGAAGTAAAGCTGGCCAAGACCATCTTGTTCGACAAGCTACCGGACAAACGCACTCTCCGGAAGGGAGACGGCAGGATCAGCCGTGATCTTCAGGACATCTTGAGGGCCCTTAAGGAGACAGACCCTGAAAAATTACCAGTGTTCGTCGCAAGACAGCTACATAAATTGCCGCCCGTTAACTTTGACAGTGTGGATGTCTCCCGTCTACTAAAAGATCTCAACGCCATGAAGTCCGAAATACGTCAAATTAAAAGCGATATCAATGAATCATCTAGCACAAACACTGCTGAAATCATGCAAGAACTAAATTCACTTCGTAATCAAATAAAAGAGATGAGTGTTCACAACGAGCACAAAACACTTCCGAATCTGTCAAAACATGACAATGACAATAATGTGGGTACTTCTCAAACTTCTGAGGATGTAAACAACACCTACACACACGCAAACCCTGAATCGTATGTAGATGTTTGCAAAGGCAAGATACAAGTGCAGACGACGCCGCCGACCAACACTACCAACAGACATAGTGCGAATGGATTGTGCACACACGATACACAAGCATTGCACACAATTACACCTACCGTTAGTGTGAGTGTAGGAATGAACAAGCAGGGAAGGAACATACAACGGCCGCGACCAGCCGTCACCGAAGAGAGCGGCTTTAAACTTGTCACACACAAGAAGAAACTCACCCGTAATCTGAGAGGCAAAGCGCAGTCAGCGACATTAAAATCTGCTGATATAAGTGCATCGGTATACGTATCACGATTTGCGATTAACACTACAGAAAATGACATAATCACTTACCTAAAAGATAATGGTTTAAATGGAGCAAAGGTAGAAAGAATAAATCCTTTCCATGTAACTCCATTTAACTCATTCAAACTTGCGGTTAAAGCAAACGATGTAAAGAATTATCTAGCTGAGGAACTATGGCCGGAGGGAATTGTTTTCCGAAGATTTAAAGAGTCACGCATACATAACAATAATCAAAATGCAAAATAAAAATTTGAAGATCATTTCGGTGAACTGTAGATCCGTCCGCAGTTCTGAAAAATTTATATATGACCTGTGCGATTCACATGATGTGGTTTTAATTCAGGAAACGTGGTTACTCCCAACGGACTTAGAATTTTTATCCCATATACACCCGGAATTCAACAGCTTGGGCACCTCTGCCGTCAATACGTCGATGGGCCCGCTGCTAGGCAGGCCGCACGGTGGAGTGGGGGTGCTGTACAGGCAATGTCTCAGGGCTGCCACGATCCCACTGAGTAACTGTCGCATGGCGGGTATTGAGGTGAGCCTTAATTCTGAAACATTATGCATCTTCACCTTGTATATGCCAACCTGCACCGTAGATCACTTCGAGGAGTACGTCAATTGTCTCGCCACCTTACAAGCAATTATTGACGAAAAGGATTACACTAATTCCATCATCATCGGAGACTTTAATGCAAATCCCGACTCACTCTTCGGAATAGAACTGAAATCTTTCTGTCAAGAATATGAGTATGTATGTGCCGATACCGAATTATTACCAGAAGACTCCTATACTTATATAAGTGACGCGCATCACACCACCAGGTGGCTTGATCATTGTCTAGTGACGAAAAATATCTTCAAGCAAGTTCTAGATATGAAAATATACTACGACGTGGACTGGACTGATCATCGGCCTCTCGAGTTGACCCTACAGTCGGACGGAATACCAACAACCGAAATATATACATGTATGAAAACCGACCCAGCAAAATGGAATCCTAAAAATGCACGCGATATCCAAAGGTATAACATAAATTCACAAGTATTTCTACAAAAAATACAACAAGATCTAATATGGTACGACGGAAGTGGCAACCCTGCAAGTGCGAACATTGATGCTCTATACACACATATAGTGGACGCACTTCGAAATGCGGCGATCTCAGCATTTAGCAGTCGTAAACATAATTCACCACAATACAAACAAATATGCGGATGGAACGATTTTGTTGCACAAAAATACGCAGAATCTAGACATGCAATGATGATTTGGATTGAGAATGGCAGACCTCACGCAGGCCCCATCGCGGAAGAAAGAAAGTTAAAGCGTGCAGCATTCAAACTAGCCCTGAAAAAATGTCACAGAGAATCACAACAAATTCAGATGGATAAAATAGCTAGAGATTTAGAGAATCGTGACTTCAAACAGTTTTGGAATAAGTCGAATAAACAATGCAACATACGGTGTAAAATTCCAAGCAACATAAATGGAGAAACGAACGCTAAATCAATCGCAAACATTTTCACAGAACATTTCTCAACCACTACTCCGACTTCCCCGATCTCCTCAAGTGAATCACCATCTAGTCATTTCACAAATGAAGACAGCACCATCTCAATCACAGTAGACATGATTAACACCGCCATGAGATACATGAAAACTGGGAAGTCAGCAGGCCATGACGGACTGAGTTTTGAACACGTTAAACACGCAGGAGGACCAATTTTACAGCTGCTGGCGAGGCTATTTAATGATATTTTGAAGAATGGATACTTACCAAATAATATGACAAGAACTATAATAACACCCATTCTCAAATCTAAATCGTCGGACTCAACCACCCAGGACAGCTATAGACCGATCTCAATTGCTACTGCCGTCGCAAGATTATTCGAACGTTTACTACTGGACCGAGTCGGACCCAGCATGGAAACTAATGACAACCAAATGGGTTTCAAAAAGCAGACCTCTACCGATGCAGCCATATTTACTGTGAAAAGAACACTAGAATACTATAGAAATAAGAAAACCACCTCATACGCATGTTTCCTTGACCTGAGTAAGGCCTTCGACAGGGTTTCTCACCCGTTGTTATGGGCTAAACTCAGAGATAGAGGAATATCATCGGAAGTGATACACATCCTTGACTTGTGGCACAGACAGCAGGAAAACCTAGTAAGGTGGAAAGATGGTCTTTCCGAACCTTTCCTCCTAAAGAGCGGCGTCAGACAGGGTGGATGCATGTCCCCGATATTGTTCAACCTTTACATGGACGAACTAACTGAAAGGCTAAACAATGCAAGGGTAGGCTGCCACATTGGAGGACAGTGTTTGAACAACATCAGTTATGCGGACGACATGGTACTAATGGCACCGTCTATAAGAGGGCTGCGCATTCTCCTGAAGATCTGTGAAGAGTTTGCTGAAGAAACAAACATGTCTTATAACCCCAATAAAACAGCTCTTTTGGTCATAAGATATAGACAAGGCCCGACTAGTATTCCTGCAGCTACCCTGAACGGTGTGATCCTGAAGGTGACTGAAGAAACCAAATACCTAGGACACATAATCACCAGTACTCTGATGGATGATGAAGACATTGATAGGCAAAGACGCGCTCTCAGCGTAAAATCGAATATGCTCAGTAGAAGATTTCGCCTTTGTAGTACCGCTGTGAAAAGGACTCTATTCCTTGCCTTCTGCGCAACGTTGTACACCTGCGAACTCTGGGCAAACTACAAAAAGAGTAGTATGGAAAGACTTCGCGTACAGTACAATAACGCCTTCCGCATAATGTTTGGCCTCCCCAGATACTGCAGTGCTTCCAGTATGTTCACGGAGGGCGAGTTTCCGGTTTTGCAGCCCTTATAAGATCCAGGGTGGCTGGAATGAGGGAAAGAATAAACAGCTCCAGGAATATCCTCATCATGGAAGCCCGCCTCAGTCCAGCCTCCAGCATCGACGCATACTGGACAAATATATTGGCCCCTCACAATATAAATGCCGCAGCACCCTTAAGGAGTTATCCTACTCTTATTTAGTTAAATTATTATTTTTCTTTATTTATTTATTTTTACGATGTGATGTATGTTTATATTTTGTATATTTTTTATAACTATTGAATGTATATTATTGTATGGAATGTGTGGGACTGCACTAACCTCCCCACATACCGGAATAAACATTTATTATTATATTATTATTATTAATTATATAGAAAAAAAATGTTTGTTGCATTCACCAAAGTACTTTAACCGATATATATTGATCCATGACAATTCAGCACACGTATGGCTCGGCGCCATTTTTTAGGTGATAAGTCAGTAAGTCTGTATTTAATTAATCATTAGTTTTGGTTATAGTAGGTCTCCAGGCGAGCTTTTTTTCCAATTTTTAAGAGTGCTTACTATTCCTCACGATATATTCAGATTTTTCGTATAGAAACAAAAGAATGGAGGCTTATAAATATATCCAATTCGTTCAATATAAAGCGAAGAAAATAACAAAGATAAGAGGAATAGAGGTTGATAATATTACTTATTTATCTTGCAATGTTTATAGCATCCTTAAATATCCGTGTTTGAAAGAGAGAGTACGAAAACAGTATGCAATATAGTTGTGAATGACGAATACTTGGAGCAAGTCGATGAGTTTGTATCTTTGGGAAGTATGTTTACGAGAGATGGAAATACTGATAGGGATATTGAAAGAAGGGTGAATGCAGGAAACTCCATTAACGGAGGACTGAACGCGGTTGGCGCTAACAAAAAGTTGTCCAAAGAAGCGAAGCTAACAGTTCAAGTGGAGTGCTGATACCAACCCTGATGTATGGCAGTGAGGTATGGAATTGGCAGAGGAAGGATGAAAGTAAGCTGAATGCCGTAGAAATGAAATCTCTGAGACGAATGTGTGGTAAAACCATGTATGATCATGTGAAAAATATTGAAATTCGTAAAGAATGCAAGGCTGACGTAAGCGTAATGAGTAAGATTAAGAAAGGGACGCTTAGATGGTTTGGGCATATGGAGTTAATGAACGACGAAAGGAGTGTAAGAAGAATGTATGACGCGATAGACATGGCACGATCAAGTGAATCAAATACATGAATCGGGCCATGTCAGAAGTCGGAATAATAGAAGATAATGTATGAGACGATGTATGAATGTGAATGAAGCAAGAAGTATATGTCAAGATCGAGTTGTTTGGCGGTCCGTCTGCCTACTCCTGCGGAGAAACGACGTGTTGGTGAGTTAGTTAGTTAAATATCCGTTCAAATTATCCGTAGAATTTGTAGATTTGATAAACGAGGGAATTTATTTTTCAAATCTGAAGAGGTTTGAGAGGTTGATATACATGTTTACCCTAATACAATAGCTCGAGATGATACGCCAAAAATAGTTAAGTTACACTAGAATGACGCATCTGTTTATTTTTCTTGTCTTCTAATTATATTTTTATTCATCATGAAAATTTACTCAATTAATCATCTTTTAACAAGGATCATTACTGCACTCTATCAGGCTTCCAATCGATCTTAGCAAAATATAACAGTGGTGTCCAACCAAGAACTCCCAGTTCTGAAAAAAAAAGAGTTATGTCACATAATCTCTGATAAATTTCACTTAACCTTTATGGTGATGTGAAGGCTATTTTAACGCAAAGAAAAAAAACTAGCGGAGCTTTTTTTTTTTTTTTGGAAATTGATTCTGCATATAAAAGATTCAGATCTCTTTCCATTCATCAAAAATATGTTGACACCATAGATATATTAAAATAAGGGAGATATGGCATAAAAGTGTGCCGATCCAAGCTACGACGCAATTAAATGTACTATCAACGCATCGGAGCCATTGTAATTAATGCGTTTGTTATGTAGGTAGAAAGAAAGGCGGAGTGTGTGGTTTGCAGTGAGCGGGTTATGGATGAACAAGGTTTATAGCGGTTTCTTATTAATAATGGTGTGTGATCCTTGTTTCCTTGAACTATAGGTTACCAGTTTTTCTTGTGTTTATTGTTTTGAGATTGCGTTTTGTATTTCTTTTAAATTGTTGACAGCAACGTTTTGGACCTGCAGTGTCCATTACGAGAAGGAAAACGGGAAAGTATTCCATAAATCAATACTACACTATTATTTGCAGAGAAAATCTTACACTATAACCCACAAATAACTCATTTATGGAAGGACCAAATTCAATTAGGCCCGTTAAGTTACCCCCAGGATTGTCATTTAAAGGGATGTTGATTTAGCCTGCCAATAAACAATATTATGATTCTATAGGGGTAAGTAAAATTAGAATACACCAGAAATGTCAATAATCCAACTAAATATGGAAAAAACAGTTTGTCCATGCCATAATAATAATAATAATAATAATCGGATGATTTTTATAGTGCCGTTTTTGTGAAAAATCACCTCAAGGGCGCTGTACAAATCTTACTTCCTATTCTTACATTATTCCTATATTACATCTATTACATTTTTTTTTGGACAGGCTATCATTACACATTATTTATAGACCATATAAAGAGATGCAGTTAAATTATCAAAACTAAATACGGCTTGATCTAAGTTTTCATACATGTTAAATTGAGAGAAAAAAAGCTAACTGTATTTATTCCTTACGATATATTGCAAAACGCTAATACAAATGATAGGAGTTATTTGAAGTTGGCCGGCGGGTGAGGACGGGGGCCGGGAGAACTGATCCATATCCATATCATATCTTCTTTGTCTTTGTTGATGACGCCCCTGGGCGGCCTGACGGGACACTTGGTGTTGGTCTGCCCGTACGCCAGGTAGCGCTTGTCGGCCGGCTTCAGGATCTGGAAAGAGCACACCAGTGTGTCGTCCATTTCTCGCCCCAGCCGGTGGTGTCCTTGTTGGGGTCGGACCACAGCAGGCCGCAGAGCAGCCTGGTCGGGCACGTCCGTGGGCCGCATGATGCACCGGATCTGCTCTGTAGACTGGAGGTCAGAACTCAGATCGCCGTGACAGCAGAAGATCTTCTCGTCAAACGTCTTTTCTTATTGCGCCTTTCTCGGCAGCCACGAAATCTAATTTTACGGGTTGCGGTTGTGGTACAACGTTCAAGGTTATACAACGATATCTTTGCAGCTATTAAATGGTCCAAAATAATACATTCACCATTAAGTTTGCGTTGTGTAGCCCGGTCGTATTGTTTTACGATATTGTTTACAATCACCATAGTTCAAAGAATAACATTGTAAATCATCCATTCGCTTTGGACACTTTGGACACTTCACTAGGCTTTTAATAGGCAAAGGTCTTTTAACAAGCACATGTGGCGAACGCCTTCGACCGATGACTTTGGGTTAATTTAGAACAACGTGACAGATTTGAACTTAAAATGTTAGGGTTTTTATTTGATTTTTTATTATAAACTTGATTTAAGCCCGAAACGGCTACACTAAAACTATATGATTTTTATAAATGTAACCTATAAATTATTGCGGTTATTTTACGCTATTTTAACACCGGAAAAATTACGAACTTCCCAATATTTCCCAGATAAACTGGAGCGCTTATAAAAAGCTGCCGGCTGTAACGAGAGCGCCAAAATCTGTTACTATAACGATTATTACAATATTGATGGATAGAAGACCACCAATATTTTTCATTTCTTTAATAACTTTATTATTGAGTTAGTTTATACTACATTTTATGTATATGAAGTAATACGTACATGGTTACATTTCATTGTTTAACTAACTAACTAACTAACCATCACGCCGTTTCTCCGCAGGGGTAGACAGAGAGGACGGACCGCCAAACAACTCGATCTTGGCATACACTTCTCGCTTCATTCACATTCATACAACGCCTCATACATTCTCTTCTGTTGTTCCGACTTCTGACATGGCCCGACTTAAGTATTTGATTCACTTGATCGTGCCATGTCTTCCTCGGGCGTCTCCGGCTTCTTCTTCCATTTACATTGGCGTCATACATTCTTCTTACACTATTTTCTTCGTTCATTCGCTCTACATGCCCGAACCATCTAAGCGTCCCTTTCTTAATTTCATTGTTTGTGATAGTATATTTTTACAGTAAGAACAACGACTATTTTAAATACATTCATTCTTCAGACTTTTAGTCCTCTGTACATTTAGCAATTCTGTGATTCTGTTTTTCATATTCGGAAATCTAATTGGGTTCAAATTCTCGGTTTCATAATTATGTATATTTTTATTAAAAACAATTTTCTCGATAAAATATTTTGGCATTACGTTATTCAGAATTTTATCAATAAAAATTAATACTTCTCCAATAAATGTAACTTTGTGTTGTCATTTTTGGGTTTATACTTTGTATTCTGATGAGGGAAGTTTCGCTTTCGAAACATGATGATTTTTATATGTTTAATAATGAATTATATAATTGAAAATACACTTTGCATACACCACTTTAATTAAAATATATAAATATTTCTACATGTTTCGATAGCAATGCTATCATCTTCAGGAATAAATGAATACTAAAAAATAATTTCAAGTACAGAAAAATGATGAAAATTTTTAGAACGATAATTTAAGAATATACAAAAAATGAGCATAAAGAAAAATGAATAAAAGTAGGTGAGTAATATATTTAAAATGCTAATAACGAAATAATTATAAAACATTGAATAATACATTTAAATTAGAAATATAAATAAAAATTATTATTATTAATATTATTATGAAAATAAATTTAAGAGATAGCTATTTTAAAAAAATATTTGATTATTTATTAAAATTAATTCAATTTAATTGTATTATTGTATTTAATTTAATTTAAATGTATTATTCAATGTTTTATAATTATTTCGGCATTAGAATTTTTAATCTATTACTTATCTACTTTTATTCATTTTTGTTTATGCTCATATTTTGTATATTCTTAAATTATTGTTCTAAAATTTTTTATCATTTTTCTATACTATATGACGCCACAAAGTTATCAATCATTTGAAGAAATTATTTAATAATGGTTTGTACAAAATATTTCTTATCCATTTTATTAAAAATTAACACATGTTACAGCAGCCTCATTTTTATTGGAATTCAATCAAGCTCTTCTCTTCTTTGATAGAATTTTATATATTTACCTTTATGTAGTATACGCATTATCTCTGTTTACATGCTATAGGATATATTACAGAAGAAGTGCAACGTGCAGTAAATGATCGTGTACATATCGGATTGCTGGGCGCCTAACATCGGCTTCGTAATGGAGATTATCACCATTTGTTTACGGTGATATATTATAATTTGATATTTTTACTTTTCATGGCAGTAGTATTCATAGGCAATACGTAACACTGCAGGTTTTTACAGATCGTGGACAGAGACTTTTTTTTTTAATTTTTTATCAGATAGTATTAGTTTGTTACACATTATATAGATTTGTCCAATATACAATTGTGTGCAATATATATTCTTTTCTCATGTAAACTGTTGCTTGTACTTAGGAAAGGAGTTCTCATTATTATTTTAAAAAAATCCACATGTAAAAGAAAAATATGAAATTTTTCAAATAAAAATTTCTAATTTTACAGAAGTATACAAATAATTAATGTTTTACAGATATGGTGAAAAATTCATAAAGAGAATTAAAAAATATATAAAAAAGAGAAATGAAAAATAATATACATTTTTACATATGCGTTTAAACATATGAATATAAGAAAATACATATTTGCTCCTATATACTGCTGGGTGATAAAAAAAATGTGAGTTCATCTCTTTACAGAAAAGCATCCACGCTCGAGTGTCCGTAATAAAAATAAATAAATTATATGCTGTTTCAATATATTAATTTCTCTGCTATAATCAATCTGCAACTCAAATTTAGAACGTCACTGAATTTAAACAACGTAGAACAACCCCCGCGCACACTCACCGGTTACAAAACGCATGTCGTTCCCATCGCTCTCAGCGAGAGACTCAAAATCCTTCACATACACAAATCAATATGTAATTTATACTTACAGATCATTAATTTATTAAGCATCTTATCGTGACAAGTATTATACCTGTCTAATTCTGGTCCTCTACAAAACTCACTAGAACCAGAATATTCAAGGTAATTTGAATTCCCTTAAACACTTGTAATTTGATCAAGAAAGGTCCAAATTCAATAAGGGCCGTCAAATTGCTGATCCGGACCTCTACTAATCATCACAAAGGTCCCACCTGATAAATAGGCTTCTTTTGATGGCTTACAAACTGTTGACATATTATTATTAGGACCCGCACATTCAGGGGGTGGTGATTTATAGGGCAGGGGTGAATTCCCCCCTGAGAAAACAAGGCGAGACCTTTAGATGACTTTTAGTTTCTCCCTCACCTACTCCGAGTTGGATTTGTGATGGGCTGCGAAAACATTCTTCATGCATCAAAGTGGAGGAAGATGTTGTACGCACCAAATTTGCTGTGCGTATAAATATAGGAAGACGACCGATGACTTGAACTTTGGCCGGGGTCAAGCAGGGCTAGAACTCTGACTCTGGCAGATGGTACTGTACGAAAATAACCCTTTATTGAGAAGAATACTTCCTCATTTTCACTTTAAATTTATTTATTATGGATAGTTATTCATAAATATTCATGTCTTACAACGTCATAGTAATTATAAATCTAGTGCAACTAAGTTTTTTTTCATGTGCATCTTTTTATTGTTATATTTATGTTATGTTTCTGTAAAACATCTAATCAGGCATAATAAGGGTTTACTGTTTTATAAACACGTATATTATAAACTGTTCATGTTTTACAACGTCATAGTAATTATAAATCTACTGGCTTTATTACCCACCTATTGCGCTGAAACTTGCTACTTACATAGTATCTACCTTCTCACTTATTTTATACTTATGTTATTATATTATGCACTAAACTACTTCTTATACTCTTTTGTACAACCTGCTGTTATAATGTAACCACATTTTAAACTATTATTCATTGCGATAATTACGCTGTAATTACATACTGTTATATTGTACCTACTTACTTCTTTTACACTTTATTTATTATTTTATGTGTACATTATTGTACTCCCTTATAAAACTATGTGATAAATGTAACAACATTTCCCCTTATCCCCACCTTCCTCTCCCCCTTCTCCTTCCCCTCCCCAATACCTTCAGCCTCACAACATTCCCCAATTGGGAATGCCATAGTCTCACTGGCTCCAGACGGTTGGGAACAGTTTGGGACTCTTGTGCGGTATTCATATAAAAAAAAAAAAACATGTAAAAGCTTTCTAGGCGTGAATAAATAAATAAATGAATTAAAATTTATTTTGTTTTCAGCACTTTATTAATAAACATACATCTACATTTTTCGAAAGTGATGCTTTCTTCATCAGGAATATATAGATACTATTTATTTATTCATTTCTATTTATTTACAGATATTTTTTTATAATATATGCTATTATTTTATAGAATTATGTGTATTTACTGTAAATTAATAAAATTTAAAAGCGTATTGATAAGGATTCACGAGGAGAACCTATGTTGAGGTGTTTACGTATTTGTGATATAGTATAATTGTGAAATGGTAATACAATTATGTTAAAGAATAATAAAATATAAAATAAACAGTTTTATGAAAAAGGTAAAAATGCGAATGAATTATTTATATTTAATTTAAATGTTGTTATTATTTGTTTAACTTGGTGCAATTAAGTTATGGAAAAAATCTGTTATTTGTTTAATCCAGATCGAGATATTAAGTTTTATTAAGAGTGTTGGCATATTCTCTCCAATTTATTTAAAAGATGTTGGCATGTGATTATAGAGTTTAATTGCATAGTATTTTTAATATCTTTGTCCGTGGGTGGTATATTATATTGGAATGTTATGTTATTAATATGAATATTATATTATTAATATCAGGAATGTATGTAATATGTTAAGAATGTATAAATAGAATGTAAAAGTAGCACTGTAGGATACCACTGAATGGAGTTATTTAATCATTTTTAAGTTTATTTATAGTTAAGCGCACTTGAAGTGAAACAACACAAAACTGATCTATATAAATGCTTTGTTATTATTATTATTATTCTTTATATTAAGGGTGTAGTTTGATGAAGATCTTGTTAAAACCTAATGATTGGGATGTTAGGGGAATATGAAGATTAGATTTAAAGAGATAAAGGATTGCAAATTTAGCTTAATTAGTATCGAGGTAAAAGGTTAAATTTACAATAAGTAGAGATCTGCTGATTAAGGTAATTATCAGTTTGCATACATTGGAACGTATTTGTGACAATCCCCATTAGCTTAACTAATGTAATGTACAATTGCTTGGAGTTAATAATAATAATAATAATAATTATAATAATTTATTTATTCCGGAACTTAAATAGCTGTCCATTAAATATTCATGAATAGGAAATACTTATAACATTAAATAAGACCAAACAAGTGGAATAAAATAGCCAAATATCAAATGTTGACAGTTGGGTAGTTTATCTGAGATCAAGTGTAAAACAAATGATATTCACCTACAAGAAAAAAGGTTCCATCCAACGACAGAAGCTCAAAATTTTTAATCAAATACAGAGAATATTTTTTAATTTTTATAAAACGGCAATCAAGAGTAAAATGTTAATAAATTCATTGTGAAAGTTTTTCGTTAAACCAAATTTAACTCTGTTTTTCTTGCCTTGTATTAAAAATTCAGTCCAATTAATCCAATATTATGCAAAATAGGTTTTCACTGTTTTCAGTATGCAGTAAAGCGTGTCAAAGGGGAGTTTAAATAAAAAATGTCTTCTTATCCAACAATGTTATCTGGTTTCCTTGAATTAACCGAATAAGAATGCTAACCAAAAAATTTTGTTCAAAACTAAGGTCATGATCGTTTAACATGAAAGTGTTTTGGTCAAAACAACGGAAAGTCGTCACGTTAAGTCAGTTTGTTTTTTTTAAACGTAGATATACAAAGTGTTTGCTTTACCCGTAGAAAGTCTTTGGGGCAATATTTTTGCTAATTAAGCTTTGAACCTCTTGGGTTCTAAAGCCTCATTGGACGAAAGTGTTGTTAAATGATAAGGACACATCGGAAGGTGCCTAAAATGATTAAGGAAATTTACGGGATGCAACGACAGCATATTGAAAACAATCCAACACCTATAATAATAATATCAAAGATTTCATAGGCCAAATACTAGATTTACACTGTTGTGAATGATGAACAAACATAACATTGCTTCTGCCGACGGATTGATATTTTTTGGTTTCCTTTAAATAATTAAAGTGCGCGATGTAGACTCAATCGTTTTTAATTTTAAAGAATAGTATTATATATTAATAGTAGTATATTTTCTTATAAAAACGCAGGTCTCCGTTGTTGAGTGGTTAAGATCATTGGCTTCGAAACCGGAGGTCGTGGGTTAAATCCCGACATGCTCAAGTAAATTTTATTTCATTAAATTGTGTTATTTCACAATTTATTAAATTATTTACACGGTGGACCATAACGTATTGATCGAAAAACTGAAACATTTGGGTATTGTTGGTACTCCTCTGGAACTTTTCAGATCTTACCTATCAAATCGCTTTTCGGCAGTAGAACTGGGTGGAGAAATGAGTGAATTGGGTGAAATAACATGTGGAGTGCCACAGGGATCAATTCTTGGACCGTTGCTATTTCTAATATATGTTAATGACATAACAAAGTGGGGCATTAAAGGAACTCTTCAACTTTATGCGGACGATACTGTAATTTTTTATAACAAAAAAAACCTAGCGGAACTTGAAATGGAAATGAATGCCGATGTTTCCCATCTCACAACCTGGTTGAGAATAAATAAACTGACCCTTAACGTAAAGAAAACGCATTATTTACTTTTCGGCAACAAGAAAAATTCCAGCCTCGATATCAAAATTGGTGACAACTGCCTCGAAAAGAAAACGACAACAAAATATTTGGGCCTTATAGTAGATTCTCAACTCTCGTGGGATCTCCAAATAAAGGAGAAAATTACCCCCATAACTGGTGTGCTAGATAGACTTCAAGGATTACTACCCATTCCGTTACTAACTGCAGTATATTACGCCATGGTACATTCACACATTTCCTATCTCTGCTGTATCTGGGGCTTTGCCTCGAAGAAATTGATTGCTGATCTGCAGGTGGTTCAAAACCGAGCCCTCAGAAATGTTTTTGGACTTCCATGGGACACTCATGTCAGGGACATCTACTCAGTTTCCGGTATCCTTCCAATCACGATCCTTCCTAAGTATGAAATCACCAGCACCATCCCACAAATTACTCAACAATCAACTCACACTAACGTCAAGCCACTTTACAATCAAGACATCCACAACCACAATACTCGAAATAACAATAAAATCCGTATTCCTCAAACACACACTACAAAATATGGAATAAAATCTTTAAACTACATTGCCTACACACTTTATAATTCGCTTCCAGATATGTACAAAACCATCCAGAATAATAAAAAATCCCAAAATGATGGTATAAAGGAATACTTTTTAAGGATATTTAAAAATGAAAATCAGTAAATCCATATTTGTATATTTTGTTGTTCCCTTATATGTTTTCTCTTGTGTGTTGTTCTATTTAACTTGGCCTTATAAAATTATTTCTGTTTGTATGTGAAACTTGTATTTTTGATATTTTGCTGTCAATGTAAAATTGTATGTACTATCTTCTACTTATGTATTGTAAATTCCTCCTGTCCTAAAATGAGTTTTGAAACTCATCGGGATTGCTTTAGCAAGAAATAAATATATAAAAAAAAATAAATAATAATAATAATATGTAACATATTTGCGGCACATTCCAGAGTGGTAGATTCTGTCAATATCGCCCTGATGAAAGACTACCATTCATAATCGAAACATTGTTTGAAATGGCTTTAGCCGTGTTTACTTCCTCACCTCCCTTCTTCCCCGTCTCCTTCCTATCCTCAATACCTTAAGCCTCACAACATACCCCCGTTTTGGGATGCCGTACTCTTACTGGCTCCATACGGTTGGGAGCAGTTGAAAATCTTGTTCAATTTGAGATTCAAAAACTGTTCAATTTGGGATGTAAGGTAGATTGTTGTCGATACAATACGACATTCCCGTGGGTAATATAACATCTTAACAATTATGAATATACTAATAAATACTAAATATATTAAAATAAACATCCGGCAAAAGAATTACATTGATTAGTCAGAAATTAAAATTATTTCAGAAAGTACCTAGCAGGTGCTAACTTGTATCCACCAGAAACAGAAGTACATACATATCAATATTACCAATTGGAAAAACATTTAGAACATTGACACAGCATCCCTAAAGATGATATAGGTTCTGAGAATAAAGTTTTCCCTCAGGGTCTCCTGTGTGAAGCATTTTTTTTTAAATCTAGTAAATGGTAAGGAAGAAATCCAGTGTCTACAACTTGGTGTTAAGAGACGTATCTGACTTACTTTAACGTTGATTCCTGACCATATTTAGGTTAAAAAATATAATGAAATTTTAGTCTCGGTAAAATGATTTTTATTTTTATCTTCTAATAACAAAGAAAACAGTACGAATTAGACAATTTGGGTCAAGGTGGGGGGTTAGGCTGTAACGCGGCAAAAATTATTTAAAAAAAACTACAAAAAATGTAACGCAGACCAAAATTTCATTTATATATCTTACTCCAAATAAATATATTTTTTTGTAACACCTCACAAGAGCGTCCCTGCATATTCATAGCATATAAAAGGGAACTATATTGCTACATATATGGGCAACATTGTGAGTCGAGTTAAGGGGTGGGCTATAAGAAGCATTTTGTAAATGCGGGTCTTGAATATGCCCGAATTAAATGTAAAAGGAAAGACAAGCTCTTTCCATATATGAGTCGATTTACATAAAAAAAACAAGTCGGTGAAACGACCAGTTCTCATGAAGCCATAATCAATTGTGAACGGATGTTCCGCTCGTGTCCATCGAGTTTCACGAATGTGATGGGATCAACGCTGCTAGCTCCTTCGAGCAGGCTCCATTGTAATATCTGTAGAACATACTAAGCATACTTACATTGGGCTTGCCAATAAGGTCAGGAATCACTGTTTAAAGTAAGCCTGGAACATCTATATCATCCTGTATAGATTTGGGGGATTTATATATAGGTACATAATATGGACATCTTATACGAAATATTTAGTGTGGAAGAATAAACATTTAGTAGCAACTCACCGACGAATTCCATGGAGAGTATAACGAAGACCAGCAGCCTGGTCCACAGAAGCTGTAAGGCGAACACTCCAGTGGGAGTCATTTCTCTCGTCAAACCTCCGGGGCCCGCATTGAACCAGGCGTCCTCAGGTCCCTCGCGGTGCAGCGCAGTTGGCGCTTATGTTACCATCACTGTAAATTAATAAATACTTATATTATATGCACTAAATCGAAGTACGATAAATTTGGCTTTGTTTCGTACACACGGACACGCTGTCAACACACTTCTTTGTCTCAATCTCATGTGAGTTGTCAAGCAAATTTCGAAAAAAAATATAGTTATAACTACGTCGTAACCATAAGTGATCTTTTTGAAAATTGGACAAAGTTGTTATATGAATAACATACTCATACATTAATAATTTAAATTTTATGCAACATTTTTAGATCAAAAGTTTAAATAAACATCTCCTATGTTTAAACATATTCCACCCAAACAGCATTCTCGAAGATGATAATGAAGGTTTTTATTCCCCTCAGTACTTCTGTGTGGAATTAATATAAAAAAAAAACGTTATATTAATCTAGAATTAAACCACAAATTTAATTAGTGTAAACGTTTCATCTGTTAACCCTTCACGAGTACAGGTATATTTCTTTGATTAAGTGTAATTTTTTAATAATTTTTTTTTAGACTTATCATTCTTGTTTATTATACCTATTATTTTAATTTCACACAAGTTAGCAATTAACCCAAGATTATAAGTTTTTAAAATCATTAGTCCATTAGACAATTTTAGAAAGTAATTGTATACGGGCTGCACGGTTACATGACTAAATAACACATGTGTGAATTTCATGTACCAATATGATGCCTGAATTACACACGGACGTAATTACATATGAAGATAATTACACCTACCAAAATTACACCTACTGGATTCGTCAAATCTGTTAGTATACGGTCGGACAGTAACGTCGGTAATCACTATAGATGTATCTATGGACGTGTGAAGAAAACATACTTACGCAATATTTGTAAACTTCCTCTAAAGTTTATAAAAAATCTTATCGTACATTAAGCGGGTGACGTTTCAAACAAAAAAATGTTTCAGTTGTTAAAATAGGCAGGTGTTTCAACAAACCTAATTTTTCTTATTCTTCTAATCTGAAATATATTTAGGACAAAATTTAAAACTCACCGCCAAAACATTTTTTAGACGTGGGTAATTACAGGAGGTGTAATTTCCTCCACGTGTAATTTCGTCCACGTGTGCATAATTCTGGCAGTGTAATATTGGTATGTGAAATTCACGCCTATGCAAATTCGTCCTTAGTGAGCATTTGTTATTGAAAGAGCTCCGTATGTGATAAGTGTTAAGTATTTTTTTGTATAATACAAATTAATTTATAAGTGTTATTTTGATTACAATAAAAGTCGTTGCGATAAATAATGCGAAAAAATAAAATAGTTAATAATCAATCTCTCAATCTTTATGTCTTTCCCCAATCTTTAATAATCCCTAGTTACGCCCCCACCCCCACTGTGACACCCAATATATATTAATCATTGAAGAAGATAATATTAACACATCCCAAATGAACCACGAAACCGAAAAAACAATAGAAATTAAAAAGATTTTGGTCGCATCTGGGACTCGAACCCAGGACCTCTACCTATCCGGGGTAACCGCTTAACCAACTTAGCTAATGAGACCAGTACAATTTACGCCATTTACACCGATATCATACTTCATGTTCAAGATTTATTAATATTATCCTCCATTTTTATAAATCCCATATTATTGGCTGCTGTCCTTATGTCCGGTTTCGTGGTTCATTTGGGATGTGTTAATATTATCTTCTTCAATGATTAAAATATTACAATGAGGTTTACAAACTTCAATAAGTTATAAAAAATAAAACCCAATATATATGTTCTACCATAATTTTGTAATATTGTTAAGTAAGTATATATTTTGCTCTGTAGAAGGAACGGTTGTTCCGATACCGGTCGGCGTATAAAGTGGTTAAAACAAAGTTGTGTTGTTTTATTTAGTTAATAATCAGTTCACGCCCGTGCGCCGTCGCGGTTAATCGTGCGATGTGGAGTACCTCCCACCAATAATGTTTATATCACAATAGTGTCACTGCGTAAATTATGGGCGAAAACAATTTGTTTATCAAACATTTTTACAGCTCGGAGGAAGGCACTATGCCTTCGACCAAATGATGAGAAAAAAAAAATTGTACATGGAATATCGTCCAGTAGGTTGGGCGTACAAAAAGATTCCGACCTTGCATTATGTTGAAATCATCGAAATAGCGCTTATATGATTATATTTTTAGACCGGTCAGTGGTTGAGTTGGCATCGCGTTTGGGTCTCATCCAGGCGTCGCGAGTTCAATTCCTTGGCTGGCTAAATCCTCCATTACGACACAAGCAACATCTTCTGTTTACTATGACGGTAGTAGGAGATTTTCAAATATTGTTAGGTTATTCGTGGCCCGAGAATATTCGTCTTTCGTTTTAAAAAAAGAAAAAAAAAGAAAAGATGAGGAAAGAATCACAAAAGTATTTCCATAACCGAGCTGTTGAGTTATCCATCGACAAATATTGGGTACGAGTATGGCGTGTTTCCAATAAGTGCACAGTCGGGAAGCTAAGGTACTCCGAAGAATCAAAGATGCAGGAACCCCCCATTGAAATACCGAACGAATAACTGAAGCGTACCTACCTGATTTATTTTTTAAAAGATTGAGAACGTCTGCTCACTACTATGTATAATGATTTTTTTCATATAAACCTATAGGTGTTTCTTATAAAGGGAGTAATTTTAATATTATTTTCTGTAGATTGGCATTTAGCGTTATTTTTGTTAAAATGTTAATATACCATAACAAAAAATTGAACCTCATCCACCTCGGAGAAAGAGATTAAAGTATTAAAGTGATGATGATAATGTAATTATGCAAAGTATTTTATTCAAATTCTTTTAATAACTTATTGAAGCTTGTAATCCTCATTGTAATATTTAATCATTGTTAATAAATCTTAAATTAAATGCGAAACATAAAAAACCAGAGGAAATAAAAAGGGAGCATCTGGGAATCGAACCCAGGACCTCTGTTTTACCCGGACAACCGCTTTACCAACTGAGCTAATGTGACCAGTTCACTTTTCGGAATCTTCATCGATATCATACCTTAAATTGGAGACTTGTCAATATTATCCTCGAATTAAATCCCATATTATTAGCTGTTATCTTTATGATTATTATAAAATTCTACCCGAATATAATTTCAATCTAGGTAGTGTCTCGTATATACCTATTCGATTTTTTTATATTTATAAGGGATATTTATTGGCTTTTTCTGTAAGTCTAGAAAGAATATTCAATTTATTTTAATAACTTATTGAAGCTTATAAACCTCATTGTAATATTTAATCACTGAAGAAGTTAATATTAATAAATCCTATTTAAGCGAACGAAGGGTTACGTGGGAAGGTATGACTCGTGCACTGTATCATAGCATAGAAGGGTAATAAAAAACTTTCCCGCTTATTTATTCAATTCAAAGTAAAATGTAAATTACGCGCCGACATAAATATGTAATTATTTGTTTTCAATTTACCGCCGCGCACACATATTTTGTTTTTCCATTCCTCCATTACAGGAAGCACGTCCATTCACTCAGCATCTCTTTTTGATATAAAATTCCTTCTGTGAAATACCGCAGAGCGAGTCTGCATGTTATATTTATTTGACTACATCTGTTTGAATGTGGAAACCTTTACCGGGAGAATACGGTGCGACGCTATCTCATTCCCACTGTACAATTTCCCTATGAAACCAAACCTACGTTTTGCAAGAAGTCGGTGGAACATAGATGAAAGGGTGATTTTTAAATGAAGACATTAGAATCTTAATCAAACTATTAGATATGCTCCTTTTGGTGTGGTTACTTGGAAACTTGATTGGCTCAGGATCAGTCCGGAGAGAGGATGCATAGTTCACCCACCTTCATCTCACATGTGTAAACTGTACACGTATTTTTACAGAGGGTTTTTTCATTTTATATCTATCTACAGCTTTTCAAAGGTGATGCAAAGAAAACTGAAAGAAATCAGGTGCTCATACTGCGCATTTCACTTTATCCTTAGTTCGCTTCATCTCTGTAAAGAAAATCAAAGAAAAATAAGGCATTTCCACGTCTTGAGAATGTTCAAATGAAGTGTTGGCTCAAACATTTCAAGAAAGATTGATCAAATTTTGGTAGATGTTTGCAAAATACATCAAAGAATGGCTAAGATTATCTCTTTAGGCGGTCAAAAAATTAACGAAAAGACGATATTTTCTAAATCCAAATGAATATATTTAATGAAATCACAACATCTTCAGTATCACGTCCACGACGTTAACAGAACTGTAGGTATTGTAAATACAAATAAAATATGAAGTTCTTCTCTACTGTTTCTACTGGTCTTACGAATTTGAAATGTTAACGCAAAGAGCTAGAAATTAAGTAAGTATAGACCTTATTAATACCAATAATAATTATAATGGAAAGCGGCCATGTGATATAATTAGAACATAAATCAGTATTACAACATGTTTGCAGATGATGCTTTTGAACAAAAACCACATAGACATGTGTGCAAATATGAAAATATCTTTTAATCATTACGAAAACAAACATTCTCTCTCTCACGATGCTCGGGCATGGGTATAAAATCACCAACCCGCGAATCACAACTTGGGTAAAATAATTTCGCGAGCAAAAAAAAAACGCTTAGCGAAATTGCTTACGCAAAATGTTTGCCTTTTATCAACATTTTTCCGTATTGGCGTTTTCCCCTAATAAATACACGTAGCCGTACAATCGACCCGTGTAACGGTCAAATAATTTACATGCACGCTAACCCGCTGCGATGTCACTGTGAATATTCACGATGAAAGTTGTTTGATGGGAGCACCCCCTGGCGAACAATTTAAATAAAAGTATCACCCCGACCCTCCCCCCGTAATTCATACAACCTACAACCCCTCGGTATCCAGTATCCCCCACCCCCACCCTCTAGGCAGTTCAACCCCGCCCGGTTTCGACTCGACGTTTTGAATTACGCTTTAAAAAAGTGAACATCGCAAAAAATGTCCGCTCGATGATTAAAACATACAAGTTATTTGTTTTTGCCCAAAAATAGTCCTCGGTATGGAGGATACTCGTATAACCCCGCGGACAGATATATTCGCATACTAGCGTATTAAATACCTACTCATTTAAGAAAAGCTTTAGCAAATAGCAAAAATCTTTCACCATGATAACTAATAAATTTGGTTTTCTTTGTACTTAATAATAAATTACCCTTTTCAAATATTATACGGTTAATATTTTTAATTATTCCACTTAATGCACTGAAAATATATTTTTCGTTTATGACATACATTTTTTTTTAATCACAAATGCATATCGTCTGAAAAGAATAATGTAAAAAGCATTTCCCGTTAATGAAAATAAAAAAAAAAAAGCATTTTAAAGTTAAATTCATAAATAAGAATCAACTCTTAAAAAAATCATTTCCTAACATAATAATGGGAAAATGTCTGTCCCACTGAAATCTCACTTTATAATCAATCAATAGAGAATTATATTTACTCGATTAACAAACTATGCGACAAACTCATTAGTATCAGTTCATTTAATTAAATAGATAAAAAACATGTACTTGATAAAAACTAAATTTAAAATAAATTATTTCACGTTCTTAAAAACTCGGTGTTCTCCTGCCAAAAATAACGACAAATATGTATTTTAATGATTTATATGTAATACACGTATTATATATCCCAGTTTTGAACCAATATATTTATGTAGATTCATATTTGAGGTTATGCCTCTCATTCGAGTTTGACTTTTTATTTACAAATAATAAAATCCACAGGAAAACATCATAATTATTTTATTTTTTTTATTTGTAATTTTGGTAATTGTATTTTATTTTGTCTTTATTTTTTCTTCCTTCTACCCCATCTCCTTTTTCTAATCAATACTATCAGCCTCACAACTTGAGGATGCAATAGTCTCACTGGCTCCAGATTGTTAGGGGCAATTGGGACTCTTGGGTGAATCATCTCCTTTCGGAAGTATCACTAATTTCTGAGCACCGTTTGTTTAAAGTAAAAATATGCACTTGGATCATTATGCTTTTTTTAACATTCACCTTCCTATGAGCCATTTTGGTGTTGCCAGTTAAAACCCTTTAAACGATTGCAGCACCATAATTTTTTGTCCACTATAAAAAGTCAGATTGTATGATTGTTTTAAAAAAAAAAAAAATCATTTCAAAATGATGTTTCATAAATGCATTGTACAATATTGACATTAAAGGGTTGCAGTTGCAGATTCACATACGGCTCTCTTGAGACGGTGCGGGTCTCAGTTTACCGGGAATGCAACACACGTGCAGTGCAATCTCTTTTTGAGTTTGGAGGACTTACCGAAAAATTGAACCGTTGGCACCGGTTATGGGAGCAGGTGATTTTATTTGATCTTTCATATATTCTGCTGTGTTCTGTGGTATTTTATTTACTGGTTTAGCTCAATAACGCACCGCTTTCGTGGGCCTGTAATGCAAAACCGACTATTTCTAAAATTGGCGAAATCGAGTTATTTAGTTGTGCTGTCATGATAATTGGAGGCTGAGGAATCGACTGACATTGACTGATAAAATGACAATATCACCTTCATTTTTCAACTTAAAAACCCGCCATAAACACAAACTTTTGCAAAACGTTGATACTATTTCCATCAAAAAAATATATACCTTTTCCGCAAAAGTGACTATTTTTCGTACTATTTTCAACAGAAATTTGAGAGAAATATTTTTTTTTCTGCAAGACGTAACATTTTGTTTATGAATGACAGATGTATCTAACAATTGCCAAATTTAAAAACAGTGAAGGAAAGGATATTTTTGTAGTTGTCCTGGCTGGAAACTGAATCAGAAAGAGGAACTAATACAGTTTTCTCTATGGTAATGTTTTTATGTTTAGAATGACAGATACAAGGATATAAATTGACTAGTCATGTTGGCAAAATAAAATGTTTCAAATCATGAATTTTAAATACTATTTATTCAATGCCAAGTTAATAAATCACAACAACCATTCGAAATATTGTTTTCAATTAGTAAAAAAAAGGATATTATGCTTGTTTTTTGGCAATACTGAAAAGTTCGATTTTTGGAAATAGGCAGTTTCGCATTACAGTCCCACAATTCTGAATACCATATAAATAAGGAAAAGGGAATAAAATAAAACAATCCATTAGTGATTACTAATCGGTATCGCCCATCTTTTAAAATACTTTTTTCTTATTGAACAATAATTGAAAACAGAGCAATATGGCGTCTTGAGGTATTTTATGGCGTCAAAGTGAACACTTTTTAATAACTTTGTAGGGCATGGTGGAAAAACCTTGAAAGTTGTTGCATTGACCTGGAAATTTTAGTGAAAAAATGGTGTGCACATTTCAGGACGCCAGATTGTATAATTGGAGAGAAGACTAAAATTTTGCTTTATTGGTAATGTATGAAAAATAAATTAAATCATTCAATTTTCTGTACACGTAAATATCTATAAAAAACTCTGATTCTAAACAGTTTTTTATTTCATTTAAAACGATGAAGACATAGTTTCCAACAAGTTTTCAGTGTTAGTGATGTAATATGGAAATAAATTTCCCACTTGCTTAGGTACCTATTTCCACCCCTTTCCAGCGATTAGGCACAGCGGGGGATTATTCAATTCAAAGTTAGTAAAAAACCGTAAATATTTAGAGGTGAAACTTTCCGTGTGTTCCTCTCATTCGCAGGAATTTTATCTCTAGTTTAAATATATGAATGTGTTCCCTTCAGGGAAAATAATTCAGCTTTACCGTTTCAAAGGGATAAAAATATGTTGTTTCTTTTTAGTTGGGAATTCTAATTTTTAAGCCCCTCGCGCAAATTTTAAATTGTGTTTACCTCCCCCTACCACACACACGACCCCAACTCCCCACCGACTTAACACTCAGCCATGTTTCGCAATGCACATAAAAATATTTTGCATTTTCAGAATTAAGAGGAACGGCTGCTCTGCCTGTTTAAGTTAATTTTGGATGTGAGGCCAAAATACTGATCCAAACCGAATGATATATATTTTTAATTAAATGTTTAGTAAATATCAAGTACGCATGAGAAGTATTTTATTTATTTTTCTTTTAAATTTTGAAGTTATACGTCATGAAAAAAATCAATTTTCCTAATTTCAGAGGAAACATAGAAAATTACTTGCGGGTTTAGCGTATTTTTTTAAAATTATCGTATTTGATATATAAATATGATTACGTAAATAAAAATAAAACATTAAAAAAAAGATTTTTTCGAGTCAATATTTTAAATTATCTACGGCAATCCACCATGACGCTTATTATATATATATTATTATTTTTTATTATTTTATATTTCATTAAAGATATTAACTAAACCTTTAATTTAAAAAAAAACATATCATTAGGTTTATGTGAGTATTTTGACCTCAAATCCAAAAATAAGTTTTGTATGAAACAGGCCGCGCAACTGTTCCTCTTAAGCTGCAATACTTCATTAAAAAAAACTTTTAGATAACACATTGGATCAAATCGGCAGCATTTTCATTATTAAAAATGCAGTTTTACTCAAATAAAAATCGTTCTCTCGATGAAAGTGCCTACTCGAAAGAATTAAGTTATATGTGTTAGCTGAGTTACACAGTTAACACATATAAACTAGTTACATGTGTTTAAACTGTTTGTAAACTGTATGTATATGTGTGTAAACTCAGTTTATATGTGTACATTCTTGATGAAGGTTGAGTCCAACCGAAACCGGTCGAATGCAGAGATATATAGAAATAAAGTAAAGTGACTTAAAACAAAAACATTTTTTATTTAAATTATAATGTCAAGCCACAAAGTAATTGCTTCAATCAATAATTATTTTGTCTTACTTCCATATTTGATTAAAACTGTAATGATGCTGCTGACTATGGAGTTGCGCAATTTTTTTAATTAATCATTATGTAGTAGCTTTAAAAACTATCAAATAAATATTTGCATATTCTCTTTTTCAAACGTTTAAACATGAAGCGGACGTAGGAAACATGTCCAAAATAAAATATTCTCAATGTACTTAATAATTTTGAAGGGCGAACTACGTAAAATAACAACTTGCCAGCGCCGTATTTAAAACTGCCATCACTTTCAATGAAGTAACTCGGCTTTGTTTATTTTTTTATGTGATCCGTACTTTCTCCCACGAACTCACAAGTGAGGAAGTTAGGCATAGACAAGGCACCCCGCTGGGGAAATAATGTAAAGGGGGTGATAGCATCACTTCCGGCACAGATACATCCGGGACACTTCGCCAACAGGAACAGACAATTAATAAACTTGGAAAATATAAGTCGAAATAGGAAATACGGATCATTCGTCTTTACCACGAATGATAAGAGTGGATGACTCTTTGGCAAAAAATGACGCTGTTGATAAAACTGTGTTTTCAGTTTGAAAAGGTTTGGTTGGTTTAAAAAAATGGTCTTCCACAATCTTCTACAGGCTTACGTAAAATAACTAAATAAAATCAATTGCATTTCATTTTAATTAATTACGATAGTTACTACTGGAGTCAGTGGAATAAACAAATCTCATATTTGTGGAATGTGAATCTAAAGGAAGTGAATAGTGAGATAAGGCAATAAAACTAGATAATTGACTGTTGGGAGTTAGGAAGAAATTCATATCTGTTTAGAAATCACGGATACACAATAGTTTATATGTTTAAAGTAGCAATTTATTTAGTTTTCCAAAATCAAAAATTCTTTTCTGCTGATTGTGAATTGCACAATATTTTATATTAACTATTTAACTTTATATATTATGTATTTTTATTTTTTAATTACAAGCGATAATCCTCCCACAGAATTAAATCGTTATATTGAGTCGTATATTTGAGGATTAAAAGCAAAGCCTGTTGTAAATAAAATACCCCCTATGAAAATCTTTAATTTTTTTGTAGAAGCTATAATGCATATTATGCTTAATTAAAAACCAAGGAAAACGTAAACTCCCGGCTTTTTCCGCAATTTTGTTGAAAGCTTTTATATTCACCGACGCTACATACCTCTTAAAAGTTCTTATATTCAAAGGTCACCTGTGATACATTTTAGCTTCCACGAGTTTGCGTTTTTAAAATTAGACGATCTTCGTAGCAGAGTGATGGGATCAATGACTTTCACCCAAGAGACGTTGCGGCATCGCTGATTAATTCTTAAACAAATTTAATCAAATTATTGTAATTTTTTTAAAAGTATATGTGCGATTCATTCCAAAGTAGAATATATTTCAGGAATTGTTCTCGTTAGATAATGCTTTTAAAATACAACGAATAACTAACTAATCGGCAGAGAGAATGGACCGCTTAAAAATTCGTTCTTTGCACGCAATCTTCGCTTCATTCACATTCGTGGATCATCTCATACATACTCTTATATTATTCTGACTCTTGACATAGCCCCACTCAAGTATTTAGTTCGCTTGATCGTGTCATGTCTTCCTCGGGCTCCCCGGTTTCTTCCTCCATTCATATTTTCTTAATATGTTTTCCTTACACTTATATCCTCGTTCGTCCGCTCTACGAGGCAATACCACACAATCGTCCCTTTCTTAATCTTACTCATTACGCTCACATCAACTTTGTATTCTTTGCGAATTTCTAACACAACGACAAACTAGATATATCTACAATAATGAAAGTTATTAAATCGAGAGAGCCAAATTCTTTTAAGCTTTCTCTTTCCCTACTCTTTTCCGTTTTGCTTCATTTCCTTTCACTTCGCAGCATTACTGATCGGGAGTGGTCTGACTGGTTTTGGCCAGTTAAATGCATGTGCGCCATTGCATAGGTAAAAAAAACATTCCCGGAACATTCACAAAAACATCATGCTACTAGATGAATATCTCAATGATAACAAGAAGAAGAAATGAAATAACACCTCACTTTTGAAATAAAACAAAAGCGCAAAACTCATTACTATAGAGAGCCATGATGATCTTTCAAGAAATATCGGCTAATATAAAAGAAGAGGAAAATGTTTTGAAATTTAAGAAGGCAGTGACTAACTACGTAAAGTACAATTTTTTATGTCGTAATTTTTAAAGGTTGATTTGTAATTCTTAATTGTATGTAGATATTATGTTCATATTAGAATACATGTAACCAATGTACATGTGTTCTATTTTAAGTTAAATAAATAACTCAAGGAAGTATGAAATATATTCGAACATAAAACATGTGATTGTTTGTGAATTCAATTACTTTAAATGTGACATTAACAAAATTACTGGGTTTTCAAAATAAATGACAAAGGTAATCCATCCAAAAGTCTATGACGTCATACAACTTTTTGTTATGATTAATATAGAAAGTGCTTAACGAAAAACATACGTATAAATATCGGCGAAAGGGAGACTATATCACATTTAGCACAACACGCGTTAAAAGTTTATTTATAAATCTGACATATCGTCTTCATTTAATCCGTTTACACTTTTTTAATTTCCAAGTACATAAAAATAATGTATTTTCGAGAGTTCGAAAAACTTTAAATAAATTTAACCACGTAAATAATCATAACAAGGCAATTAACACGGACAGAAATACTCACAATAAACAATTAGACAATAAATGTAATAAGTTGTGTTGGGCCTCATAAATCCTCTCGCACACAAACCAGCGGAAAGACCCAATTAAGCTTTTTTCTGAAACGGGACAATTTAATAACACAATTACAAAACATTAATAATAGTATGAACACAAATCAAATTAAACCCCTTTTGCGAAACGATACGCCCGACTCGCTATAAATATTCCAGAAAAAAGGTTTTAAAGGGAAAAGAAAAAAATACAGAAATGGAAACAGAAAGTCCTGCGAGGCTTCGAACAACGAGATAAAGGATATTACATTTAATTGACGACAATAAAAGCTGAATGCTAAGTGGATGGAGGGAGTTGTAGGGTGTATGACAAATGCATAGCTTCTCTAATGACATTTTAATATTCTTCCTTAAGATGACTTGCATTGTACATTGCAAAACATTGTATTATTAGGGAATATTATGGTTTTAATGCCACTTTTAATTGAGTCAGCATTTTGCAAGAAACGAGAAAACAATGGAGGCAATAATTAATATTGTTTTTGCAGTAATTTTCAAGTTCTTCCATTTTATTATCGCTTTGTGGAAAAGCCAGGTGGCAAACACAAGATATTTTAAACTGAAATCCACTACTGGAGTGCCTGAAAAGTTAACATTTTTGTGGTCGGTAGATCTTTCGACCTCAGGGATTGTGAAACCATTAAAATGAATTAAAGCTTTTACAGTTTATTAAACGGTTTTAAATTTAAATTGTAATTAAATTTTCTAATAAAACTGTGTTCATCTGAAGCGACCTGCCAGGTAAGTGTGTTTTTCTGTATCTGTTTGTACATAATTAGTTAAGAAATATTTGTACAGCGCCCTTGAGGTGATTTTTCACAAAAACGGCGCTATAAAAATCATCTAATTATTATTATTATTATATAAGAGAAGTTTTATTTGTTAAATCGTTACGTTTTTATTATACCTACGTAAATAACTAAATTATTAGAGTATGCCGTTGCCAAAATCAAACCAGTTTTTTTTTTACTCCTTGTCTGTTTTGTATATGTTCCATGGTTTTTTCGGTTCTATTAACTGTAAACTGGGCTGATGCCCGTATCACTTAATGTCAACAGATCTTCTCTCTTTATAATGCAAGGAGGATCTGATCAAAACAAGATAATATTATTTAATCAGCAAATAATACTGTTATTTATTCATTCGATTACTTATTCTAATATATAATTGTTTTAATAAAACATTTTGAA
Source organism: Halesus radiatus (assembly GCA_022606495.2). Lineage (NCBI taxonomy): Eukaryota > Metazoa > Arthropoda > Insecta > Trichoptera > Limnephilidae > Halesus > Halesus radiatus. The sequence continues at coordinate 15,265 of JAHDVE020012178.1, read as the reverse complement.
GTTTGATAAAAAATTACTTTTTAGTTTGACATATTTATTAAATAAAACAAAAAACATTGTGTTACGTAACGACAGAACGATCCTAAAAAGACTAGCCACTCGTCAACAACAACGGTAAAAAACGACGCGAGCGCCACGTTTGCCATAACGGCAGCTTGCACGCCCACGCGCCGGCACTTCTTTCTCACCCGGCTTCCGGATGACATCTCTGGTCCGCGGTCTACGATCCAGTCAACTGCGTCTCTAAGAAGCCATTTTGGCAGCCGCAAATTGTAGCACCATATTATCATGCGTGCTGGGTTAACACCCACTGTGCGAGATTGCATTAGTATAACCAAAGAGCTCCGGTACATGGTGACACTCTCGTAAATATAATTTTTTAACTTCAGTGTACTGATGTCCAAGCCCGAGGCTTCCACTAGGATCCTTTTGCCGCCACGATTATGACTGTAAGCTGACTTTGTATTTCTTCTTTTGTGTTGTAACTTATTCGAGTCCCCGTTATCATGCCCGTTTAGAGAATATCAGAGAGAATAATCACCCGTAACTTCCATTTGAGGTTAGGTTAGCTTTTGATTATTGTAGCATAACTTACCATGTCTGTACCTTCCCCTGAATAAACTCTGAGTCTGAAAGCATTTAGTAGATTCATTTGGCGTAGTGTTAGAGTCCCCGACCCCAATTATAAGACTGCCTGTCGGCCTACGGCCCTGCAGAGGAGCTTCTTGGCCTGCCGAAACTGAGCTAGTCGAATGTCCAGAGCCGAGCTCCCTGTCGAGACACCACCCTCGGGGTAAGTCTTAACCAATGAACTGTCTCCCGTAACCGCTCTTTCCCAACCTTCCTCCTTTCCATCTCCTTCACACAACCTCCAGTCTCATTTTTTATATAACAATTGTTTTAAAACACTGACTTATTTTGAAATCATCAAGAACTGGTTTCCTTATCCCAAGCTTCGACATGGAAAAATTAAAAACTTAATGAAAATACACAGAGTGATCAAACATATGAGTAGCTGAGATATAAAAGTTAATAAGAGAGAGGCAAAATATAAAATGGAACAATGGAACATATCTCTATCTCATTGTTCGTTTTATATTTTCTCTCCCTCTTATTATATTTGTATATCTCACCTAAACGTATACGCCCAATCTATGTATTTTGTGTAGTTTTAAATTTTACTCCGACGAAGCTTGGGATAAGCGAAACCGGTTGGTGGTGATTTAAAAATAAATTAAAGGTTTTAAACAAGCATTTTCATTTAATAAATAGTGTTATTAATAATAATTACAGCATTTTTTCTAGTCTAAAATACGTTGTGTGCCTTGGTATGAATTTTAAAAAAATGTGGTCTTATGCAATAAAAACAGTGAAAATTAAACATTACTTTGTGAGAGAAGTATTCCTATGCTCTATACTTCGTCCACCATGGAGGGTTGGGGTAGAATAGAAATGAAAACAACAAGAAGGGAAGACGAGAGGGAAGGAAAGAACATTACCGCAATTGTAGTCGGTTCTCGCTTAAGATAATATTACAGCCCCTTAACATAACTATGAACACAAACTCAATTCTCGTTCCCCCCACGCACCGAATTAAAGGGTTTATTAAATTAGTCAGTTAAAAAGTATCGCCAGTTTAGGGAGGGCCGTTTTCAGGCAAACCGAATATACAAACAAGTATTTTGACGGTTTTTCTTAGATTTTGATGTTGTTTAAAATTTTTAAAGAAGAAAGCTGTTTAATTTTTTAAATTTTTTTATTCATTAATACTCCCTTTAAATAAAGTAAATTAATTGTTGTAATGTTTAAAGTAATTCCTACTTCACTAAGGATACATTCGATTGCAAATAGGTCTTAGACTGGTAAAACTTTCAAATAATTATTAATTTTTCCTATGGTCGCGTATTTATTTTACCGTGTCTTTATTAATACAATTAATAAATTAATTAAAAATTACTTGGTAATCACCACTTTATTAACATATACATGTCAACATGTTTCTAAAGCGATGATTTCCTCATCAGGAATATACAGAATATAAACTACAAAGTAATTTTTAATTCATTTATTAATAATGACGCCACAAACTGAATAATAATCTTTTGAAGAAATTATTAACATAATTAATAAGAAGTACTTTGTGTACATCAACGTTATTAATTTATAAATATCTACATGTTTCAGAAAAAAAGCTTCTCTCATCAGGATACACAGTTCAATATAATATAAATATAAACATGTAACACACCACTTTTATTAATATATATCTAACTATACATATATATTAATAATGGTGGTGTAACTACTTCTTAATAATTATGTTTTATTATTAATTAAGATTAGGAATTAATTAAGTAGGAAGCCGATCCATTGCACATTTTTCTGAAATGATTCCAATATTTCAACAAATATAATTAATTCATCTGATATCGAACACATGTAATGTATATACAGTTATGATAATGCATTACAGATAGTAAAATTGAAACAAAATTAATTTGACATCTTTTAATGTTCATATTCAAGTACTATTGTACAAGTAAAATACTGTTATTATGTTTTTAGCGAGATTTTGGAGGCATAAAAATCATACTTCACTGGCGATTAAACAAAATATATGAATGATCAGAGGTCGGTCGGTCAGATGTATTTGCTTTCTTTACATGCAAAAGACAATTTAAAAAAAAATTATATTTCATAACATAACTCCATCAAGAAAAAATATCCTCTGAGAATATAATTTTAGTGATTCCGAATTAGGTGTTTGAAATGGCTTTAGCAATGTTGAGTGTCCTGTTTGCTACCCTTTTCCCTTTTAATCATTGAAGAAGATAATACTAACATTTCCTAGATGAAATACGAAACCGAAGAAAACAACTGAATATAAAAAAAGGTATCAGTCGCATCTAATCCGCTTTACCGACTAAGCTAATGAGACCAGTTAAATTTACGCCAGCTTCACCGATATCATACTTCAAGTTCAAGACCTGTAAATATTGTTATCCATTTTTAAGCCCATATTAGATTTTCCTCTTCATTTTCCTTCATCACTTCCGTAAGCCACCCAAAAATCCCCAATTTGAAATGGCATAGTTCCACTGGTCCTGTATAGTAGATTCTCTTGTAACATATTAAAAAAAATAAAAAAATCCACCTCACTAATGTTTATTACGTGCTCATTAGTAATAATATACCACTAACGAAAGAGTAAAACAATTAGTAAGTTAATTACATTAACCCAACCTTACATGCATTACTTACTTATTCGTAATATACCAACAAAGGACGAGTATAACTATCAGTAAGTTGGGTAGGTACATCACCCCAATATTACACAAGTACCTTACCTACTCATTCGTAAGATACCAACAATGAAAGACTAAAACTATTCGTAAGTTGAGTACATTACTCCCACATTCCTTCACGAAAAGTGTGGATATTGAGCAAACTCTTACAATCCACAATCCGCAATCCACAAATTAGTTTTTCATGCGGGGCTTCGGCTGGGGGAAAAACTTTCCGTGTAATTGTTAACCGGCGTGTTATACGTCACGGAGATATAAATCTTTAGATAATTTATTGCTTCCTTCGGATTTACCATCCCCGTGCGAGGGGAAGTGGTAGGCTGTGTTTGCGAGGCTTCACAGGATACACTAAATGATTGTCTCTGATTTAATATACGCTTGAAATTAACTCGATTTTTAGTAAACCATTTCGATTAATGAATGCTGTAAAATTTTCCAAACACTTATTATATTCTTATGATAAGTAAGCTACTTAAAAAGTGTAATTGAATTATACTAACAAACGTACATATTTATTTGGAAGTGTAATTAAATAAAATTCATTGAATTATGCTTTATTTAATACAAACGGTAATTTTCTATAAATAGAGCATTGATGAGGTACAGTGTATAATGAGAGGAATCGTTAATAACAAATTTTCAATAAAAGTTTTGTTTATTTATAAAGGATTGATTTATTGTATGCATATGTCGGTGGTTTTGAGTAGTCCTAGCGGAAGCACCCGATAAAAATACAATTTATTGGTGGTAATAAAAAAAATCTCAAATGAATTTATATTTACGATATACTCGTATAATGTTTCAATATGTAGTTTAACTTTGACGGCCTCCATGGTCGAGGGGTAAGACTCTCGACTAAGAATTCGAAGGTCGCTAGTTCAAGTCCCGGCGTGCGCAAGTAAATTTTATTTAATTAATTTGTGTTGTTTCACAATTAATTCATTTAAAAAAATAATATATGGTATATTTGCGCACGTTCCAGAGTGGACGATACTTACAGTATCGTACTGGTGAAATACCACCATTCAGAATTGAAAGGTTGCTTGAAATGGCTTTCAGCCGTATTTGGTGACCAGATCTGATTAGCCAAGTATTTCCCCACCTTCCTCTACCCCTCCCCAATACCTTCAGCCTCACAACATTCCCTAAATGTGGATGCCATAGTCTCATTGGCTCTGAAGCAGTTGGGACTCTTGTGCGGTATTCATATAAAAAAAAGATGTCGATATTTATACATGAAAATAATATACTGAGTGCACAACATGGACAAAAAAACTTTAAAAGTTCAATGAATTGACAAAACAGTAAAAAAAAAACTTTAGAGACTAGTTAGAATGAGAAATCATTGTCGGTAGAAGATAAATTTTTTCACCATGTGTCCAAAATTATTTTAAGCGCCTAACTTCGGTTTTTTACACATTCACCTTTCATTTTAACTCTTATTTATGAATAATGAACTTAGTTATGGAGTCTAGATTCACAATGGAAAAATGTATTTATTTAAATATTTAAATAAATAACAAAATTTAATTATTTTTTTGGATATTATGCCATGTTACGCTTCCTCTTCATGTAGCCAACGTTTCGGACAGCGTTACAGTATCCATCATCAGGGCAGATGTGTAGATTGTGGTGCGGTATGTATTTATGTATGTAGAAGTGGTGCCGTGTTGCGTGCGTTAACCCTTTTAGGGCCGGTATTTTAAAACAGTAAATAATTATCATTATTAAGTGTTCACTTTTCGAAAATGACCAGTTGGATGACTAGTAATAGATTGAAAAAGTTTCACTAGAGTACTAGTGGTTTTTCTGGAGGCGTTATATATTATCTCGATTTAGTGAACGTTAGTTGTTGGACTTAGATTTTGCGATTTGACATTGTCGGACATTTGTCTTTTGAATTATGCGAAGGAAAACGTTTACGAAAATTTTCCTCGAACTATTGGAGAGCTGAAAGACAATCTGAAACTGTTATTTGTGAAATAGAGCAACAATTATATGCCATTTACCACTTGGCCAAAATTTTGGTATCATGCCAAAATAGTCAAATTGGTCATTCACTTGATACGTTTCATCGTTTATCTACAGATCTACACACTCGTTTAACTTAAATTATTACCATATTGACATTTTTAACTCAACTACACGTGATATTAAATTAAAATCCATAATGCGACCACTCTCAAACTTGTTAACTTAAACCATCTTTTTACCTTTATCCCACTCCTATGTTCCCATCCACCCTCCCCTCCCCCGACTGATATTGTTTAAGCTAATTGATGAAAAACTGTACATTGTCACACTTTACTCATAGTATTTATCATCAGCAGAGGAAAATTTATAATTGGCATAATTTATTGTTTATATTGTTATATATATGAAAATTATGGATTTGCTGTTAATTTTCCCAAAAAAAAAAGTAAATAAATAAATAAATACTGTGCAGTCAAAATATTAGAGTAACAGGTAAGATTATTTTTGCACTTTATCAAAAGAATTAGATAATATCTACTGGATGGGATGTCGGCATCAAAAAAATCTATGTAATATTTGATTCCTTATGAAAAGCACTTTTATGCGTAAGTATGTGCATTATACAAATTTGAAAATGGCAAAAACTGACAATAAGGAGCTCCAGTGAAAAATATAATGGCTTTAAAAGTATTTTCTTCATATAGATCAGTAAACGCCGTATATTTAGAGTAACCAAGATTATTTTTGCACTTTATCAAAAGAATTAGATAATATCTACTGGATGGGATGTCGGCATCAAAAAAATCTATGTAATATTTGATTCCTTATGAAAAGCACTTTTATGCGTAAGTATGTGCATTATACAAATTTGAAAATGGCAAAAACTGACAATAAGGAGCTCCAGTGAAAAATATAATGGCTTTATAAAGTATTTTACTTCATATAGATCAGTAAACGCCGACGCATTCTTTTAACTTTTATCGGGATTTTTTTCATTTTGTTTTGAAAATTTTTTAAAATGAAAACACAACTTTAGAAAAAAAAAACAACGATTTATTCTGGTTAATTTATGCTCTATAATTATTGTTAAATATAAAAAAAATATTTTTAGTGAAATAAATTACAGTATTCACGAGCAAACCAATTGTCAATACAGATATCATGATAATATTAATGCTCAATACTATTAATATTTTTGAGTTAATTTTTCTAAAAAAGGTACACATATTATTATTTATGCTTAGTTACGGTTTACTCTGAATAGAATATAAAATTATGTACGGTAAAGCTCATTCTTGTTTTGAAATTTGACACTGTAACCTCAAAACTGATCAAAACCGACCGGCCATAGATTTGGAGCGTTTTGGCGGGATTTGAAAAAGTGAAACTTTGAAAATTATTTTAACCATGAAAACAAACTTTAGAAAAAAAAAAACGAAATATTCTGGTATTTAAGTTTAAATGTCATTATTTATAAAAAAAATTGCATTTGAGTTCCTTATTGTTCAAACCCACAATATTTAAAAAAAAAGATTTCTTTGAATTTTTTACTGGAAGGTACTTAATTTAAAAAGAGAACGTTTGCTGAACCATTTTGTTTCACGAATGGTTTTGTGTGAGAGATGATCATAATATCTGGGTCGATTATTCATTTTTTTATATACGTTGTCAACTCTTCGTTATAGAATTTGTTTATTTGATTTTCTCGAGAATCGAACCGGATGTTTCCGAAAAATAGGCATAGCTTTAGATTACGTTTAAAGAAGCTCATATGATAGTTAGAATAATAGTTTTTCCAGTATAGAGTTGTTGGTGAATTAAAACAAATTACACGGGCTAATACCACCAACACTGCTGGGTGAAAAACCCATTTAACCTTCGTAATAATAGTTAATGTTACAAGAGTATTATCATGTATTTATAGGTCCCTCATTCTCGCGTGTTAGGCAACAAAAATAAAGAGGTGAATACACCACTAATAGGTTAGTCCACGTATTCTTAGGTATATATTTATTACCTGCTATATATAGTACTATTTTCAAGTACGGTAGAAGGCAGATGCAAAATTTTTGAATTTAACACTGTGTAGGTACCTACGCTTAAAGATTTCGGATCAGTTAAAAAACAGAGATATTTTTGCATTAACTGGATCATGTGTATCTGTTCTTAGGTTAACTTGTATAATATAAGTTAAGACAAATACCGATAACTTATATAAGTTAGGTTTTAAATAATTTTTGATCCAATTAAGTTATGATATAATTTCGTGCCCTTTTTTAAATATTTTTTTTATATGAATACCGCACAAGAGTCTCAACTGCTCCCAACCGTCTGGAGCCAGTGAGACTATGGCATCCCTAATTGGGAAATGTTGTGTGGCTAAAAGGAATTGGGGAGGGGAAGAAGAAGGAGGAGAGGAAGGTAGGGAAAAGGGGAAATACCTGGCTATTCGGATCTGGTAACACGGCTAAAAGCCACTTCAAGCAACGTTTCAATTCTAAATGGTGGTCTTTCACCAGGGCGATACTGAGAGTATCTTCCACCCTGCAACATGCGCAAATATACCATATGTTATTTTTAAATTAATTAATTGTGAAATAACACAAATTAATTAATTTAAAAATTAACCTTACCCCTCGACCATGGAGGCCGTCATTTTTAAAGTCAAAAACTAATAGCATGCATGTTTTTACTTCCACTGTTTTACCTTACTTTACCATAAATCAATATTAACGTTAACGCTAAATTACTTTTGCTTTAAATGTAGACTTTTCCATTGATTTAAATATAAAATTTTCTCTAGGTATAAGCTTATCCTTAACAGGTATGCCCTTATATTGCAGGTTTTACGGTTTGGATGTCCGAGAAATAAAATAATTCATTTATAATTGGTCTCACGACAGAAAACATAGAGAGATAAATACTGACATAATATCAAACTAGTTACAAAAATCATCAGCTGCAGTAAAAAGCAATTATATTCTAATATCTAATTTGATAGTACAAGAATTGAAATATGCTATAAACTAGTGTTGAAAAGAGTAATGAATACATGATCTGACCTTACTCAAGAAATATTTACCAGTACAAATATGACTATGATAGACTGAAATCAGTAAGATAACAAAGTGAATATGTTAAAAAATTCATCACTTCATTCTCAAACGATCCATCGTTAGTGTCCAAAAATATAATGTATTTTTCGTTAGATACTTGCTGTTCAATTTCGTAGTCAGTCTAATTATATGAATAGTAATAATTTGATTTTCTAAATTTCACCCAATTCGCGTCCTAGTTAATTTAAATAAATTTCTCCTATTATTTACTGCCACGTTATAATATTTAGTATGCAAAGGCAATGCAGTGATTAACTTCAGCGTTGGGAATTGAGTTTTAGGATGATTTTAAATTTAATATAAGTTATTTCAGCAGAAACGTGGAGCTATGAAGCAACCAAGAATATGTCGCTCATATTTAGTAGAGTGAAGACTTGTCAACCAGTATGGATTGATCATGTTTGCCTAGTGGGAAGATCCATTAAAACGTAGTTTAAAGCCAAGTGAAGAGTTTTTTTTAGGTAGACCAAAACAGTTTTATATGGACAACGTGTTGGCCAACCTGGAAAGTCTTAAATGCAAGAATTCCTGTGAACAAATAGCGAGAGATTGTGGCATCTGATAGCTATAATAATAATATTTTACAATTTTTCTTTGTAGCAAATAAAAAATAATGATATCCTCACTGGGATTTCCCGTGCGAGGATTTCATTTACAAAATACGAAATTAAATTATATTAAATTGATATGATTGCTGAAAAACAACAATTATAAGGTGAGGTGTTTTACGTGCAGTTGAGTGGTTTTGGTGTTAACATATATTTTTTATTTCAGATCTCCCTGTGTAACGCATCCAGCGTTTTATTTGATTTTTAAATTTATTATCGTTGTTGTGATTTTTGAAGGAGAGTGGGGTTGAGTTCAGTACCATAGTATAAGTAGCTTTATTGTCCAAATGTTGTGTTTACGGTTCCTTGTTGGATGTGTTTTTGACTCTGGGATCTAATGTTTCTAATATGTGTGTTTGTTATTATTTCTTATTTTTGTATTAATGTTATTTTTTAATTTTTTTTTAAAAGAAATACAAATATTCCCTGGTTACGAGTAGCCTGACAGTATTTGAAAATCTCCTACTACCATCACAGTAAGCGGAAGATGTTGCTTGTGTCGTTATATAAGTATAATTGTTTTATTGAAAATATGTTAAGATTATTGAAGATTTCGTCAGAGCCTTAACAGAGCCGTCAGAGCGTCCGAGTTCTTCTAGGGACTTTAGGTATAATTTTCAAGATGGCTTTATGTGTTCTTATCTAAATTATGATTCTGCCACTAAGAACTCTTTAACCTATCTTTCTGTCAAATCGATTAAGGAGAATATTTTAACGGTTCATATAATTTAATGTTATATTCATTACCATCACAGTAACATTGGTTTGGTAAGTAAAGTCTTTTGATTGGGAAAATTTACTCCACTATCCAATTTTTTTTACCGAAAATATATAAAAAATGTTGATATACAAAATTAAAATAAATTTGTGACAACCCTGTGAATTCTCCATGCATAAAACCCTTTCAATTTCAGAAGCTACTTGTTTGTTACTCATCAAAAACTTCAACTGCCGAACATTTCGCCGAAATTAAAACGTTCCGACATGTTCGCCGTGCCGTGCATTTCGTCGACTATAAAACGGTTGAGTTTTTAGCAGTTGTGAAAGCTTTTTAATTGAAGCTTGCCGAATTTCCTTACTTTGACGTGCAACCTTTTTGGGTAATACTGCACGGAAGGTTATTAGCAGCTTGGGGGGCTAAATTATTTACAATAAACCAACCACTTCAGAGAGATTATTATTTTTGTTTGACTTGTTAAAAATTTCCACGTAAATCAATATGTTTAAAGGTTTAATAAAAAACGATGAATTGACCTGTTTAAATAAATTTAATTGTATTAAATAAAAAAAAAACACTTTGTTATAAACCACGAACACGTTTTATTTTTCGCCAACCCTTTTCGCTTAGGTCAAGCTTCATCAGGTCAAATAAAATAAATCAAACCTTTGACTTAAGCGAAACCGGTTGGCAAAAAATAAAATATTTTCGTGTTTTATAACAATTTTGTTTTATTTAATATGATATCAAAACACAAAGTAATTGCTTCTTATGAAAAAAAGAATATTAATTGATTTCATCAAAGGAATAATGCAAGATTTGTACAGCGCCCTTGAGGTGATTTTTCACAAAAACGGCGCTATAAAAATCATCCTATTATTATTATTATTATTATTAAAGCAAAAAGGTGTTGCATTAATAATTATTATAATACCTATTAAAGTAATACAGTGTCGAATGGATTTTCGTTGAAATAGTGGTCAACTATTGTGTGATTTATTGCATTTATTGAAGACGTGTTATATTTTTCGTCTTCAATGTGAACTTTAAAAATTATGTGTCGATGAACATCGTGATTTTTTAATCACTTTAAATTATTATTTTTACTATATATTTCTCATTTCACATTGTATCTCAGTGCCAAAATTAGTGGAAAAATCATTTGATTTTTCACGAAGTGGTCCACATTTGTTGTAGTGGATTTGTCACTGTAAAATAAATGACCTGTTAGGCCGGTTAAAATATTCATCATTCATCATACAGCATTTATATTTTTATCTTCGTAATGTAACAAAATCCACTTTCCTCTGGAATATTAACAAAAATAAAATAAATAGATATAATGACTCAAATATTAAAACTAGTTTGATGGAAATTTTCAATACAAATATTTGATATTAACGATTGTTTTGGATTTAAGTGTGTATTGTTCCAATCTCACACAGAATCAATGAATTTAATCATAACAGCAACGCGCGGTCAACTGTAATACTAGAATCCCACCGCCCACAGATCGTGTGATAAGGGTAGCAAATTTACGACGTGTGCGGCCGAACGTTAATTATTTTGAACTGTTTCCCAGTCAGACTATTAACTAACGTGGAGTTATCATGAGAACCATTACGCGGGCTGTCATAGCGCGAGTGTTGGGGACGTTAATGTGCCCAACGACGCCGGCGCGGGCGTCGGATAATCCACCGTAGCCGACGTATGAGTGTTAACGGCTTTGATTATTTCAATAAAACCTGCAGATTTCATTGAATACAAATAGAATTCTCAAAAATCATATGGACACCTCAAGATCAAAAGGTTGTGGATTATTTCTCATTTCGTTGAAATATTTGCCCAACGGCTTTGATTATTTCAAATTCAATTATTTGAAATCAAAATTTCAAAAGGTTAAGAATTATTTCACATTTCATCGAATTGTGCGGTAGTTTGGTAATTCTTAATCATTGTTTAGTAATTTGGACAGGGAAAACTTAGAGCATAAGGAAGGTGGATTATTAAACATTTCTACGAATTTTTACGACAATATGGTTTAAAAAGCATATTTAAAAAAAACATAATGATTTTGCATGTTTCATGGAATGTTTGATGTTATTGATATAACGAAGATTGTAATAGTATTTAATATTTCAAAAAAATATATTGTAGCTGGATAAGTATTTAAATAATAAACAAATTTGAGGACACGCATAACGGAACAAATAAATAAAAGAGGAGAAAATATTTAATAATTTTTAGACTGGTCTGATGATGTTAGACAAGCAGCGCGCATTAGACGGATCAAAATTCATCATCTGAATGAACAAAATGTATAAAATTGATTAGTGCAGAATTTCAATATAATCGATATCTCAAAAATTCAGAAAATTACTTGAGCTATGAATGTACCTACATATTCGAGGAAAGCAAAATAAATTTTGCATGCACTCTGTACAATATTAATTAAAACATATTTTTTTTATATCTGCTATTGTTGAAAATTTTCTATCCTTTATCGTATATTATTTGTATCATTTCATAATGAAATAAATAAAAAAAGTTGAAAACTTTTCTAAACTCGAGAAATACGAGGCTAGAACCCTTCGTTATATCAGATTCCCTTATCCTTTAAAAGGCCTATTTTTACGTATTAGTATATTTAGGGGTTTTTAATTAATTATTTCAATAAAAAATTTTGAATTACATTTCTTGTACAACTTTTTATGTATAATGAATCGAATAAATATTTAGGCGATTTTAAAAATAAAATAATTTGAAAGGTGAGCAATGAGAATAACTAAGAAACTAAAATTGTTATATATGAAAGCAGTGTTTTTTAGAAAGTTGTATTCGTGTTACGAGTCATTACCTACTACCATTACCTACTGCGTACTGCCTATACTATTCCGATAATAATACGAAACTGTATTATCGAAAGAAAGTTTCTGAGAGTAAACACATATATTTTCATTTGTGCGTCGATTCAGTGGAATTTGAAAGCTCGCGTGGCAAAGAGAAAAGTTCTCTCGTGTATGGGAATTCCCAGAGCCGACGGTTGTCATGCTTAACTTTTGAAATGCAAGTTGTTGCTTTTCACGTATTTAATTTATTCAACAAAAACTCTTTTATGATTATATAAGATAGAAATTGATGCGTACAATACGTTATTGTACCTGGTGATATTTCGTAATTTTGTTCAAATCACCATATAGAAAAGTTCGCATCACTTTTTAAGTAGGTTATTGACTAAAAAGAGTAAAATGCATAAAAAAAAAAATTTACCGTCGGATATGTAATTTGATATCCGACAATTAATTTATTTTTTATTTATTGTTATACAGTATTGAAGTATGAGCGTTTCTAGATAGACCGTAGTTATATATTGTTTTAAAGATTTAGCAAAAAAAAAAATCTTCCATCTAAAATATATTTTAAGAACCGCCTGCTAAAACCTAAAAATAAAATAATCTCAGTTGAAAATAGTTCAATTTAATAATGTAACATATTGTATATTATTTGCATAATAAGTATTTTCATACGATCATATCTACATAAAAACAATGCTCTCGACTTAAAGGAAAACAAATAAAGTGAAGACTGTTTCAGTAAAAAAAAAAAAATGTTTAAAAAACAAAGTTTTCCGTTGCATTTCGAAAACGTACACGTATTATTAACACACGTGATTGATCAATATGTATTTTTTCCTGATATGTAAAGTTCTGATTTTAATCCAATTTAACCATTTTTCCAATATTTCTTCATTGATTAAAAATGCATGTTTGAATAAAATGTAAAACCATATATTTCATTAATTAATGGTAAATATATCTGAACTTCAATAAAAGCGATTAATATGCAAATAAAAAAAGTGTCACCGTTATATCGGAAAAGAAATAAAATTTCATACCTTGTTAATTATTAAACTTTTTTCAACTCGATAATAATTACTTCGCTAGATGATTTTCACATTGAAAACACTGTTTTTATCATAGCATTTAAAAGTGTCAAATATATTTTAATAATAATTTTTCGTAATCACAATAAAGTAATTAAATTAACTCCTCACACTGACTGAAATTACTTTTTATTAGTTTCTTGAGACTTTTACTATTGTTCTGTCAGTTTTACATACTAAATTTACGATTACATTAAGATTGAAATACTTTCAAATAAATAATTGTTTCGTAATTTTTCGTTTGTATGAAGCAGTACGGAGCGCGCGCATGGGTGTACACTCGCCACAAGTCAGCGTGCAACTGAATATTTTCCAACATTTTCTCTTCAACGGGTTTCCCCGGAGTCACGAGCTTTCCCGATGATTCCCGAGTGTCTCCGATGATTCCCGAGAGGCCCTCGGGGCGCGGGGCGGAGCTTAAGGAGCCGGGGGATACGCCTACCTCGGAAGCCGTCTTGGGTGTTTTGTTTGGCGGATGGTTTTTCGTCTTTGCCGCTATATCTTGGTGGGGCATAAGTGAACTGTATATGTGTGGCGGGTATTGTGTAGACAAGCGTCCTGCGTGTGTGGAACGAACGCCTTTGATCTATCACGAGGCGTCGCCGAAAAAATACGTCCTTCTCGCTGTAGACACGTGAGCATGTATGATATGTGTAACATTAACGTTTTTAGATAAGGAAACATACGTTAAAGTAAGGTTAAACGAATTGGTTTGTGAAATAGTATGTGGAAAGATATTTTTTCTTTTCTGAACCACCTTCTTAAACGATGTAAATGTTTTGTTTTCTTTTTTTTTATACTAAAATTACGTTACAAAATTTTGTCGTTTGAATACCAAATATTAAATATTTTAATGTAATACGATAAATAAGTATTCATGACCACAAAAAATAAGTCACCCTTTTAATATACATATTCAGGATATTGGTTACATTTGGGTTAATTTTATTTTGACTTACAACAACAATATATGTTCCAATAATGTACGACATCTTTTTTATTTTTATATAAGACCAGTATCCAATAGAAATAAAAATATATGCAACAACAGTTACGAAGAAATAACGTAAGTATAATGTATTTATAGTTGTACATAACTGTATCGAGGCAGCATTATTAGCAAATTATTTCGTACATCTTGTCTATGGTTTACTTACAAATATATTAGTTCCTATACAGCAATATATTATTTTAATTTATCAAAATTGCTTGTATACTTGTAATACAACACAGCAAGGTTTTGCACAATATGTGGCTGTCGATAGAGCCAAGTACTCTAAAATGACAATACCTCCAGCTCCTGACATTTGATGGCAACTTGGTACATTAGCGCCATCTAGCGGACCGAGTTGAACGAAATTATTTTTATCATATATTTTAATAAATTTTCTTAATAAATTATAGAAATCTAAAAAATCACATATTATTTATTAGGTAACCTATATATGACTTTACTGCTTTTATGCTGATGAAAAATGTTAATCATACTTTTAAGTTTGTACTAACAGTCCAAAAGAAGTCTAAAAATAAGAAATTAAAGAAAATTTCTCACAATTTATTAAATAATTACTTTATTCACTTTCTAAACCTCCAGACCGAAC
>JAHDVE020012177.1:0-34103 GCA_022606495.2 Halesus radiatus | reverse complement strand
TCGAAAAATATCATTTATTATGTCTAAAATTATACTCTCAAAACCTTGTTCTGGCCTTGAATCGTCTCCCAAATGAATATTTTTGTCACTTTTTGATTCATGTATTATGCACATGCTGTTATTTTTCTGTAGCTCTTGTTTATTACATTTCGCGTAGTGCAGTTTATGTAATTGGATACTGGTTTCTTTATAAAAAATCAAGTTTATAGTTAAGAATTTCTGTGTTGGTTTTGTGGCAAAAAATCATCCCCACAGATTGCAATGTTAAAGTTTCAGGTGTTAATGATATAACCCTATCGCCAATAGTATAAACATATGCGCACATACAAAGATGTAGAAACAGCATTAAATTTACATGTTTTTTTTAAAGTTTCTACTGGAAAATCTCAATTTAACAAAAAACGTTTTGGCTCCAGAGATCCCGAACCGAACTTTTCGTGAATTTTTCATTTGGCTAAAGCATTCAGGCTCACTTTGCTGCAACTCCAACATAGATAAATACGTCTGGGTGTTGTAGTGATGATTTTCAATTGGAAAAACGTTTCACACAAGGCGAAACATCTGTCTGAACATTAATAAATAATACATTCATTACCATGCATAGTGCTGCGGTCCCATATAAGGCTTAGGAAAAAATTAACAAAAAACTGGAAAGTCTGACAGATATTTTACATTTCTACAGGTTGGTTGACAACTTTGGCTGGGGCTCATTTACCAAAAAAAAATCAGATACACCACAGGTAACGAATGATGAACAAGGTTATTAAACATAATTTAATGACGTGACAGGTCAATGTCTGAGTTGGCAACCCATCTATGTCCTACTTAGGCGTCGTGAGATCGGATCCCATACAGTTGATCCCCCAAAAGTTGGCCCCCCGACAGTTGATCCCCCTGATAGTTGTTCGCTCTGACGATTGATTCTTCGGGCAGTTGATCCTTTAAAGGATTACGAGTATTTATGCTGTATGTCCTCAGTTGTAGGGTAAGTATGCATAGAGGATATGCGGCCGTATAACAAAAGTCGATATACTTATATCTGCAGGCGTCTTGAGTAGAAATCAGCTGAATAAAATATTTTTACTAACGGTAATGCTGAGTCCACAAAGGATTATGCAGAGAACAGTGGTGAGCAGTCCATATACGCTGAGCCTAAGCTAAAAAAATTGAAACATAAGTAAAAAAATAAAGAAAGCTACTTAAGAAATCAAGTGTCCGAGGGATCAACTGTTGAAGGGATCAACTGTAGGGTCACCCGTGAGTTTAATTTCTTGGCTAGCAAGTTCACCATCACGACACAAACAATATATGGTCCGCTTTATGTGATGGAAGCAAAAGATTTAAAAATATTGTCAGGATATTCGTAACATGGAAACTTTTGTCTTTATTTAAAGAAGAAAAATAAATGCCTTATATTATTGGAAAAACCTTATCAGCCATATTGAAAAGCTCAGAGTGTGAGCTCAATTATAAAATGACCCTTTTTGGTGAGTTGTATGGAATGTATTAACCAAGGTATATACCTATATAATTTGTGTATAATAATTTTTGCTATCAATGTTTTTTGCTATTATGTGGCTGGTCTTTTCTAATTTTAGTAAGACTTTACAAAAAAATGTTCATTTAAACTTTTTCTTATGCATAAGGATTTTTATCAGGCTTTTGATTAATGATTTCTTGAATTTTTTCGGCATTTTTAACAATTTCTAGACATTTTGTTTGGAAGTTTTAATTTACCATGTACTTTTGCTATTTTTGGATTAATAAATTCGCTACCGGTTTCGACACAACCGTGCCATTGACGAGTGTTCTTAAAACTAACTTAAATTAGACAAGTACAGAAATAAGGTGAGGGTAGAGGGAGTGGTGATTTGGTGGGGAGGGGGTGGGCGGTGGGAGGAGTCAAAGTTAATAGGAAACATGGTTAGTAAAGGTGATTTACAGGGAGCTATTATCTTGTTTACTTAATTAAAAAAAAATATATAAAAATAAAAATAATAAAAATAATAGAATAAATAAATAAATCTAAAATTAATTAAATCACCACTCCCTCTACCCTCACCTAATTTCTGTACTTGTCTAATTTTAAGTTACTTTTAAGAACGCTCGTCAATGGCACGGTTGTGTCGAAACCGGTAGCGAATTTATTAATCCAAAAAGAGCAAAAGTACATGGTAAATTAAAACTTCCAAACAAAATGACAAAATTAATGCATATTTCATCTATATTGAAACCTCGTTAAAAAAAATTCAAATTCAGGTCTGGTAACTTTTGTCCAGGTTATTTTGTTATCAATAGCCACACAAATTGATGATAAAATATATACTGCTAAAATAATGTACATACAGGATAATTAACATAGTAGGACAGAGCCTTGAAAAAAATTATTATATACATTTTTTACATGTGCTTGTATAGCGCCCTTGGGGTGACATTTGTCCCAAACGGCACTATAACAAACATCCAAATATTATTACTGTTAATATACCTAGGTTTATATACTTTATACTCAAGATAAACGAAAAAAATAGGTGTTTACTAATATTTCTCAGACAAAACAACCTGATTGGAGTTGTATTTTTCTAATTACATGAAAGACAATGTCTGTGATTATTTCTGAGAAATATATTTTTGTTCCTTTACCGCATTGTCACCCAACCTGTATTAATATACATTATTTAGGTGATTTTTTTTTTAAATTTCGTACCTAGCCTTGTATGGGACCGTAGCACTGTGCCATGTCATGAATAGTAAATACGAATATTTTCGAATGCGGAAACATGATTAAAATTCTCAAAAAAATTTAATTCAAAGCACGTTCATAAACTTTCCCGAAATTGCTTTGCATTTCCAGCAATAAATTTGCTAGCAACAATACCTTTCAATATTCATTTCTACATCACATGAATATTTTGAATCAACAACCTATTTGTTATTTTAATCCAATGGCCGTAATGAAACAATATTTTCATTCGGAAAAATTACAAACCAATTTAAATTGTTTCCTCGATAAATGTACACTTACTTTGTGGTGTCATCATTGATAAAATTAATAAGAAAAACTTTGTGTATTTTGTAATAAAATAACCACAAATTTTCAAA
The DNA here is from genome assembly GCA_022606495.2 of Halesus radiatus. Lineage (NCBI taxonomy): Eukaryota > Metazoa > Arthropoda > Insecta > Trichoptera > Limnephilidae > Halesus > Halesus radiatus. The sequence continues at coordinate 31,001 of JAHDVE020012177.1, read as the reverse complement.
TTCAAGAGGTCTTTGGGGTTTTCCCTCCCTATTATGATATTTGTATATCTCAGCATAGTACGTTGTTATAATAAATATAAGACTGGAGGTTGTGTGAAGGAGATGGAAAGGAGGAAGCGACAGGGAGCTCGGCTCGGGACCTTCAACTAGCTCAGTTTCGGCAGGCCAAGAAGCTCCTCTGCAGGGCCATAGTCCGACAGGCGGTCTTATAATTGCGGTCGGGGACTCTAATAAGTTACAACACAAAAGAGGAAATACAAAGTCAGCTTACACTCATGATCGTGGCGGCAAACGGATCCTAGTGGAAGCCTCGGGCTTGGACATCAGTACACTGAAGTTAAATTACATTTACGAGAGAGTCACCATGTACCGGAGCTTTTTGGTTATACTAATGCAATCTCGCACTGTGGGTGTTAACCCAGCATGCATGATAATGTGGCGCTACAATTTGCGGCTGCCAAAATGGCTTCTCGCGCGTTCTTTTAGAGACGCAGTAGGCGGCGGACCAGAGATGTCATGCGGAAGCCGGGTGAGAAAGAAGTGGCCGGCGCGTGGGCGTGCAAGCTGCCGTTATGGCAAACGTGGCGCTCGCGTCGTTTTTTACCGTTGTTCTTTGACGAGTGGCTAGAGTCTTTTTAGGATATTTCTGTCGTTACGTAACAACGTGCCAACTCTCTGTATTATCGTTTAGTTTCAAATTTTACCCTGCCTCAGCTTCTGATAAGCGAAACCGGTTGGTGATGATTTAAAAACAAATTGGTGGTTTAAAACAAAGCGTTTGTTTTAATTACTAAAAAAATCTTCGTGATTTTTTTTTACACTATTTCGAAGAATGATAAGCAGAATTTTCGACATGAAGTTAGCTGAGTTCCTTATTATGGCCATTTAAGCTTGTCAAAACCATTGACAAACATATATGTAGAACATTCAATTTTTCTTGTATTAAAATATTGCGCGAGAAATACAAATATTTGTGGTTATTTTGTTAAACTGAAAATTGCGACTTTTGCGTTATTCGCCTGAAAATTTCGCGTTTTGCTATAACGTGAACTTTTACATTTTTATATAACAAACGCGAATTTCGCCATTTCTAGGCGAATGAAACGGGGAAATAACAAAACCATATAATTATTATTATTTTTTAATGATAATAAAATAACGTTATTATAAGTTACTTCGTAATCATCGCTTTATTAATATATACATGCAACATGTTTCGAAGGCGAAGTTATCCTCATCAGGAATATACAGAAAATTAAACAACAATAATGTCAATAATATAATGACGCCACAAAGTGATATTTTGAAGAAATTATAAAAATATAGAAAATTCGTAGTTATTTTATTTACATGAAAATGGCATATTTCGCGTTTGTTGCGTAATGAACAATTTTGGAATTAACGCCATTACGACATTAAAAAATGCGCTTTACAAATTTCGTAACTTCCTTCTTAAATTTTAATGCATTTTCCTCTTCTTTTACATTGACCGGTATTTCTTAGAAGGTCTTCATGGCTCTATATAGTAATGAGTTTTGCAATTTTGTTTTCTTTCGAAAGGAAAGTCGTATTTCATTTCCTCTTTTTGTAGAGTGGTTATGTCTATGATAATATTCATTATTTTTTTCTCAATAATTCTGAATCTTGTCCGCCGTTTAACGTTTTTAAGATAAAGACTAATACATTTAACTATATAACTTTCTTAAAAGATAAAATGTTTAGATCTCTTAACATTTTTTAAACGTTTGTCTTAAAATTATTCTCATAGCTCTGTTTTGCAAAACTTTAAGTCTTTTAAAATCCTCCTCTTTTCACAAGATCCTAACACTGCTACAATAATGAATATCAGAAACGATTATTGAATTATATATAGTTTTACAGGATTCTGCTCCGAAATCGGTAAATTCATTTCCGTTCCGTCTTGAAACCAATGTACTGTTTATTTAATGGATGTTGAAATACAAGTAAAAACACATTCGGTCATAAGATTTATATGGTTGATTATATTGGGGGTTACTATTCCGCGCCTGTCTCACCGATTTGACAGCCACATGACGGATGTGGATTAAGATTGAGATGAATGCTTTGGCCGTCACGGTCCACCACTCCTGATCTCCTTCACAGTATCCCACAGGAGCCGCACGGCCTGATGGATCTCGCTTTACAAGGATTTTCACGAAACACTAAAATTATTATGGCGTGACGATGAATTTAGTTGGAACGTGTTGCAATTTTTATACAAAGAAAACTCTTCAAGGAGGATTTTTCAGAATAACCTAAGATCGTTACCAATATGATGTCATTTGTTTATAGTTGACATTATTATTTTTTTAGTATTCTGTATGTCCCGATGAGGAAAGCTTCACTTTTGAAACATGTTGATATGTACACATTAATAAAGTGGGCTTACTTAAGGCTAAACGAAACGTAATACGCGATCACAGATGGCGCTAAATTATGTATTTAAAAAAAATCATATTTAGCACGTAATGCTTATAAATATTGAAATGAATTGTTTGTTGGTGGTGTACACATGGAATATGAAATGAAATAAATTGTTATTGTAAATTTAAAGCTCAAGTATAACAGGTAACTTATAAAAACAAACAATTTATCTCCATATATTAAACATTAAGCGGGAAAAATGTTTTTTTTCTAAAATATTTTAATTATAGTGAGCACGTATCACGCTTCGATTAACCCCAAACATTTTATTTACGACTAAGGCATCAGGTGCAGCCCACTATACAATTTGGAAACCACCTCTGGTCGGGAGCTTCAAAATATTCGACTAAGTGCAGAAACGGGCGGTCCGTTGGATAGATATTAACAGACGTATTGCAATTTTTGGAGGTACGAATGCTGTTCTTATTTTATCTGGATTTGGAAGAAAGATGATCTGAGGAATTAGCGACATTGATCCCTTCGGCACCGGTGGATAGTCATAAAACACGCAAAACGCGCGCCAAGCAATTGAGCAAGGTAGACATTTGTCTCATGAGAACGGGCGCTTCTGCGACTCGTTCTTGTATTCAATAGCTCAGCCGTGGAATGATCTACTAGACCCAGATTCACTGCTTCCCATCCCCCAAAAGACCCTCCACACAGCATCCTTAAAGATGATATAGGTCTTGAGGGAATTTATTTTCTTCAAGACCTCCTTTGTGAAGTAACTGTAAAAAGAGGCCGTGTCTGCGCAGAATTATACGGAAAAGTTGTACCGCCACACAAATCTATCTTGGAAAACACTCTTTGCTTAATTCGCATTCTTACATAATATACTACATAGTACTTTTTTGTTATTCTGACTCTTAGCATGATTCGAATCGAGAAGTAAACGATTCACTTGGACGTGCCACGTCTTTCTCGAGCTGAAATAAATTATGAACACTCAATTAAACTGATTTTTAGCATGGACAGTGTTTTGAAGGAAAAGATTTTCCTGATGAGAGCTAGCCGCCTATAGAGAGGGCTTCAAAAACGATGTGAGCTTTTATATGGAAACGATGATTAAGTTTCGATATTTTGTCATCAGATTCGTTTTAAGTAGACGTACATCTAAATACAAAATTATTAAAGACATCTTAAAATAAGTATTTTCTGTCTGACCTTTCATCTGAAAAACATGTTTTTATTTTGCAAGTTCGGAGCTGCGAATAATTTGATTTGGTTTCCACACTTCAATCTAGAAAAAAAGCGTATAATTAAATGGTAAATGAATTTACAAAAATTGTATCGACAAAGGCAAGTCTTGATGCCAAAAAAAATCGCCATTTGAAACGTGATACCGAACGTAAAGTTGATTTGAAAAGTGTGACGGAAATATTCGTGACTCGCATGAGATATTTTTATTTCCACATCTAGAAGCAATCATGCTCACATATCTGGAATAATTTATCGGACAGATTGATATTTTCTTCAAACATGAACTTTGAATGAAACGAACACATTTGAATGATTGAAATTGTAGAAAATAATATTAACATAACGTAAATGAAACATGGAAACGGAAAAAACAACAGAAAATAAAAAGATTTCAGTCGTATCTGAGACTCGAACCCAGGACCTCTGCCTATCCGGGCAACCGCTTAACCATCTTAGCTAATGAGATCAGTTCAATTTATGCCATCTTCATTGATATCATATCTCAAATTCAAGATTTGTCAATATTATTCTCCATTTTTTATCCCATATTATTTTTATTTTCTGTTCATGTTTCATTTAGTTATGTTAAAATTATTTTCTACAATGATTACATATTTAAAATCGGGCTTTTAAATTTCAATAAAAATAATGAATAATTTAACATATTTTCAGTTATTTGTGTGGGCACTCCACATGAAATTTATAAATTTTACTAGCTCCGTGCAGTTACCACTTTTTGTCTAGTATTTAAATTTTAAAAAACCTTTTTACATCTTGAACACCTGTACATAAACCAAAGTATATCGTACGTCCTGCGCTCTTTTAACTTTTCCACTTCTATCCTGTTATGGCCAATTTTAGCATGTAACACATGTGGCTCGGTCACAAGTGTCCGAACAAATTATGGCGTTTAAAAACTTTTTCAGAAGCCCTTTCTCATTATTGAGTTCCCGTATCGATTGGAAATTGTTGCCAGTATCTCCATACTAGTGGTGTACATTTCTCTATGACTGTGGCTGTCATAGTTTTATTTTTATTTTTATTTTTTTATATGAATTCCGCACAAGAGTCCCAACTGCTCCCAACCGTCTGGAGCCAGTGAGACTATGGCATTCCCAATTGCATAGCAATAACACAGCATAATTTAGCTTACACTATGTACACGAATATTAAATGGACACGATTTTTATTATTTTTATTATTGGAATTAACATCTAAATTCACTTTACAATTTATACGTAGCTTCTCTTTTAAGTAGTTCTTGTTTAGAGAAGCGGGGTGTACACACTGCGATTACATAATAATGTTTTGTTAAAGCGTTACAAGAAAACGATGCTTGAAAAAATGTTTACATGATTATGTCACATGGTTGGTGACTTACATAATGGGAAAAATAGAGTGCATGCTACATGTTTTGAATTATAAGTTATAATAAATATAAAATAATATATGTAAGTACAATGTGGCGCAGGAAATTTACCATATAGCGTAACGGTACAATCTTACAGTGTGTGTGAATCTGTGTGTATTGTTTTTGGTTTGCTTGATTGCCGGTTATTTTATTTTGAAGTATTTTTTAATTAAATTTAGAGTTTGTAAGTGTCTTTTTATTTTACTAATGTCTTCAGGTAAGTTATTGAAAAAAAATATTCCTTGATGTGTGTAATGGTGTTGTGCAAAACTGGTATTGATTTCAAATAGTGAGAATACGAATTTAAATCTTGTGAGATTTTCAGTGATGTATTTAATTTTAAATTCTTCAACTGGTAATTTTGCGGAGTAATCTTCAGGCTTTTTTACTATAAATTTATGTAATTTTACCATTTCCTAGTTTAACTTATAATGAGAAAAGCGTCGTCAGCATATTTTATAATTTGGCCGTGTATTGATGGAAAAAAAGTCGTTTACATTATAGGCATTCTAAATAATAATGGTCCAAATACAGTACCTTGGGGGATACCAAAATCTAAAGTTTCTTCATCACTGTATTATTAATTCTAAGAAGTTGGTGGCGTTTTTTGGGTAGGCTTTAATCCATTGTATAGCGTTGTCTCTTAAATAAATATTATTTTTCTTCATTAGCTTCTTTTTTTTTTTTTTACAGTAACTCCACGCAGGAGACCAAGGAGGAAATAATTTCCCTCAAGGCCTATATCATCTTTGGTGATGCTGTGTGGAGGGTCTTTTAGAGGATAGGAAGGAGTGAACATGGGTCTTGAAGGGACCCATGTTGTAGGATGAGGAAACACAGAGGCCGGCAGATCATTCCACAGCCGAGCTGTTGAACACAAGAACGAGTCGTAGAAGCGACCCGTTCTCATGTGATAAATGTCAACCGTGTGCAAATGTTGGGCGCGCGTTTGGCGTGTTTCCCGACTATGCACCGGTGCCGAAGGGATCAATGACGCTAGTTCCACGGAGCATCTTCCATTAAAATACCGGTAGAACAAGGACAGCATTCCCACTCGACGTCTGTGCTCCAAAGATTGCAACCCATTTGTTAAGATAGGCGAATCTATCAAACGGACCGCCCGTTTCTGCTCAGAGTCAAGGTTTTTTTTCAGATATTTTGGGACTCACGACCAGAGGTGGCTGCCAAATTCTACAATGGGGCGAACTTGCGATTTGTACAGGGTCAGCATTTGTGTACTATTAAAGTATCTGCGGGCTCTGTACAATACGCCCAGCTTCTGAGAGGCTAACTTTACTCGGGTTTCGATGGAGCCCCCATACCTGAGCTGGTCACTTAATGTTACACCAAGCATATCAATGGAGGGCTTGTTGGGAAGTTCTAGTGCGAAATACTGTCAAACGCCTTCCAGAGGTCGATAAATATTTCCGCACATTTTTCACCTCTATCTAATGCATCTTACAGAGTTGAAATTAAGTTTGCTATTGCATATTGTGTGTTGAGTGATTTTTCTTTAATTCGAATTTGTTCGTGCGTAATATTTTCTTTCTTTCTAGAAATTAGACTAGTTGTTTTTTTACAATTTTCTCAATAATTTTCCCTCTTTTAGAGATAAGAGCTATAGGTCTATACTTACTGATTTTTAATGGGTTTTCCACATTATTGATCGGTCACATAATTTTATTTTTAAAAATTAATTTGTACTCAGGTTAAAAACCTAAGTTCACTTAATAAAGTGTATTAGAGGTTTTATTTTGGGAAGTTTCATGGATTTTAGTAATAGCATTTTAATATTGTCGAATACCAGAGATGAACCATCTTTCATATTTTCTGATGTTTTTAGTATTTCGCGTGTTTTAAATTTGAAAATGTTTTTTCTTTTATTGGTTTTTTCAAGTTACGATATTTTACGTACCTATATTTTTCCCAAGAATATTTCCATTTATATGCCATTCTGGTTTAATGTGTCTATTCATGTTTGAGCAATATTAATCAACCAAATTATATCGTACGTTTGTTACGTTATGTAGAAAACTAACAATAGTCCAGAAAGAATTTTAGGAGAAATCTAAATTAAATCTGGCAACCTCCCGACTAAAATAAAATTTCACTCCTCATATATAAATGTAAAGAAAACATTGTTTTTGTGTTTAGTTAGTGGAATTCCATTTGATATTTTTAGATATTTAATGGAGATCAAATTTAGTAATGTTATAATTAAGTTCTCCAAGTATTTTAGTTTGATCGCCGAAACAGCTGTCACGATAATAAAAAAAATATATATTTGCAGAACTTAAAAATAACATTATTATATATATATTTTTTAATATTGATTTCGATGCAATGGATTTTGTCATATTTGAGTGTTTCCAGACATATCGTCGGCCCTGTAACAATATAATGGGCGTCGGTTATACGGGTATACTTTACATGTAAATTATGTGCGTCCCCATATGGGAAAATTTAATTAAAAGCCGCTTGATACATTTCCTGAAAAGCGGGGTGTAAATCTGAAATTTTCAAAGTTCCAACAACCTATTTTAAAAACCAATTTACATGCAGTACCTACCCTACGTCGAGCCGGCTTAGCTTAATTATTTGGCACGAAAAGCCGTGATGCTCAAATATTGAACTGGCTTATTTAATTTCTTTATTTAAATATATCAAATTACCTTTTGAGAGCAGTGGGGTAAATTAAGTTATGTCAATTCAAACACAATACCTTTATTGTAGAACAAGGATGTTTAAATATTTGTTTGGTTTTTACATGCAAAATTTAGTAACAAATATATCTCAATTATTTAATAATTTAAACAAAAAGAATTTAATAATCTGTGCTACATATAGAGGTTACGCATTTAGCGATGGATGGAATGAAATCGATGTTGGCATTACAGCATGCAATAAAAGATTAATGTCTATACTGTTATAAACAAAGAATATTTATTTTGATAATAGAATTTTTTTAATTTTTTTAAGCTTTTGAACCTGATCGTAATATATTTTAAATCATTTAAAATAATTTAAACAACTCTCAGATCGAAACATGAAATCGAAAAGATAAAAAAGAAAAAGATAACGGTAGAAGCCGGTCGAATCCCAACTGCTACCGTTATCTTTTAATTTTCTCTGCCTTTTCGGTTTCGTGTCTTCATTTGGGAGTTTTTTTTAATATTATATTCAATGATTAAAAGTCTATATATTTTTAAAAACTTTTTTTTTATTACAATCAAAATACACTTTGCTTAATATTAAAAAAAAAATTAATTCTCAAAAATAAAATATATTTTAAGAATACTCGTATTTAAAATTTCAAAGTTTATCAGACATCATATGTCATAAAACTTAAGAATAGAATAAAAGTTCTAAATGAAATTTTTCACACATTATGTCGAGAACAGTATATATTTTTTTCCTTTATAATAGTTTAGCAAAGTGTGAGATTCTCAGTTTATTTTTAGGGAATCTTCTACGCAAGTATCATTGAAAAAAAAAAACAATTGTTTTATATATATATATTAATAATTTGACTGTCCTAAAACGGGATTTGTTCCTTGTTGGTTCGTCAAAGCTTTCTTACATTTTGTTGTTAAGGAATAACATTAGAATAAAATCATATCCCCATATGATATTTACCAGAAAAACACTCCAAATAAAGTTTCAAGGTTATCGATTCAGTCCAGTATTTTAATAATCGTCTTTACATTTTCTTACCCCAGACAGGAACGAAATATAAATCCCTCGTTATTCTCGAATACTTCGTTTGTAGCCTCAGGGCACAGGCATCTTTTATAAACTACAACGGGATGTTTCTGCCAGAAAGAGATTTGTTCTGACCCGAACCATATGAAATCAAACTACAGAAATTCAATTTATACCAGACAAGTTCTATCACGAAAATTATAATGTAATGAGAATTAAAACATATCTATAACGGAACATAATGAGCAGGACTAATTACGACTGCCTTCACTAATCAAACTAATCCACAGCTATGTTATATCATATACATACATCAAACTGGCATTTATTTATTTTTTATAGTCTCTATACAACAGTTGTACACTTACATATTACAGAGATTGGTAAATGAGAAATTGTTAAAAAATATACATAGACAAGTATTAAAAACAACAAATGGTAAAAGTAAGTAAACATTTGTGTATTATTGATTTTAATAAATACTTAAGATGATAATCTGTATCAAACATGCAAGAAGTGAAAGGTTGACAATTTTATAACTATTTTGTAAAATGGGTAAGAGATAATGATCAAATTATCTGTAATTGATATTAAAAATGTGAATGCATCGCTGAGCAGTTGAGTCGCTCTGCTGATTGGCATGTTTTGGTTAGCAGCTTACACCACTGATTATGCACAATTTTTTCGCGATTATTCCATATTCGTCCAAACATTATAAGCAGTGGCGTGCATTGCCCTATGACCAAAGGTAGGCTGTGTGCAGTTTGGGCATGAATGTGGATTGATTATTGTCAAACTAGCTGAAGCAGCTGGCGTTGCCCGGGGTTATGAATGGTTACCCTTACCCCTAACCCTAACCCTACTCCTACCCCTACCCCTACCCCTACCCCTAACCCTACCCCTACCCCTAGCCCTAGCCCCACCCCTACCAATACCCAGTAAGCTTCCTCTTATTTTAAACGTCAAATGTGCAAAATTTCTTCAAAAGGTACCAAAATTCTACTTTAAGGGGTGGGAAAGGATAATGTGCGTAATTTTTCGAATTCTCATGTAGGCAGTGATCTTCCTCTTATTTTAAAGGTCAATTGTGCAAAGGTCGGAATAAAGTTTAAGATTTATATTCAAAATAAAAAAAAACACCGCCTGGGACACTCTTATTTTTATGTATATGTATAGAAAAATAGATAGATTCCTCTGGTTTAGGCTAACTGAACAAGTTCTTTACCAAAATCATGAAAAAAAAAATAGGTTAGAGATTTGCTGCATTTTTTTCTTCTTCCTATTTTTTTTTCTTAAAGTAGGCACTGTTTTCAGCTTTTATGGACTACACGCTACTGGTTAGAAGGCATTCATAAATTTTAGAAAAATTTCATTAATTTTTATCTTTCTAATTGTTTTCATCTGGCAAAATAATCATGACTTACATAACTGAATGTCTCCGCTGAGCAAAACATATAACATCGATTGACGGTCTCAGATTACAAAAGAGGCATCTATTTACAATACATTCAGAATAGTAGATGTTCTCAGTATCGCCCTTAGTGAAAAACCACCATTCAAAGTCGAAAGGTTTCCTGAAATAGACTTCGTCTTGTTTGATGACTAGAACTGAATAGTCAGATACTTCCAAATATTCCTCTTGTCTATCTTCTTCCCTTTCTTAATATCTTCAGTCACATAATATACCATATACCTCAACACGCCATAGTTCCAATGGCTCAAAGTTGGGACTCTTGCACGGTATTTACAGTAAAAAAAGACAAATTTTCATTCATCTTGAAATTATTGCATACCACCGGAGTAATAATTAAGGATTTTAAAATTATTTTAATCACACCAAACCACTTCTATATAAGGCTTTTCTTTCACTATTTGGGTTCTTTACAATTCCGTACCTCACGAAAACAATGACGAAAATATTCCGTAGTAAGCTTTCCTCGGCTCCGTGTCGTTTTGGAAGCTTTGCCTCCAGTCCGCGTTGGCGCTGTTTACGCCGCTTCATTATATCATAACAGAATATTGCCAGGCAAACGAATACCAGGGACAGGTTGGTCCAAAAGGAAACTACACTTTGATATCGCACGAACGATAACAAGTATGAAACATGCTGTATGCAAGCGATGCATCTGAGATAGTACTATGTTTTACTCAACCCTGATTGAGTTATACTTTATATATTACAAATGATATAGTAAGTATGTATTAAAATTAATACATTTAAATTACCTATTACGTATGTCTATATAATATCTGAGTAATTTTGTCTTTAATGAGAATGCTTCTTAACTAATGAGTTTATATATAAGTAATAATAATAAAAAGGAAGAACACGTGTGGAAAGATGATGTGGAGAAGTGTAGAGAAATAATGAGATCAACAATTATATGCTCAAGAATTGTACATGCTCGTAAATGACAACGAATAAAAGTAATAACGAATTTATAATGAGTTGAATTGATAACTCGTGGGATTGCAATATGGTTGTATATCTTCCTCGAAATAAAAAAAAAATTAATCCAGTTTTAAATTAATTTACTCTTATATCACTCAAAACAAACTTTTTGGATTTGTTTTGTGAGTTAGAAAAGAATCGCGAAAAATGTATAAGTGTAATAATTTTTCCTAGTGGATATGTTCTGATGGCGTGCGTAATTGGCGAGTTCTTTGCTGCATTAGTGTTTTGGTCTTTTACATGAAGAAGCATATTGTGTCTTGTACGCCTCGATGGAACATTCAAACCAATGACGGATAGCATTTTCGGACTATCCATTTTATTATTTAACAGATTATGTACAAACAAATGTACGTCTTTTTTGAAAAGTTAACGAGTTCTTTGTAGTTCTGTTGTATCTGTGGCGTAATGATTTCAAAAAATGATTCTATATACTTTCTACTAAATCCATGTATACCTCAAATAGAGGATTCCATATTATGGAAGTGGACTTCTGACCAATAAACAACACAACATTTCTAGAGTCTTCGCACTTTTGAAATCTTAACTTATTTTAAAGAGAAAACCTAGTATCTTGAAGAATATGTTTTTTTTTTCCATTTGTCAATCAAATATTAATTAGCTGTCTAAGTGAACACCTAGATCTTTACATGGAAATGTAGATTGTAAGGGGTTGTTTTTAAAATTGTAAGAATACATAATTTTATTATTATTTCTATTGAACCTGATCGAGTGACACATAGGTATGTTTAAAGACAATAAGTTTGATTCACAGGAAGTATGCAATCGGATAAGCATTGAATTTTTTTTATTTTTTTTATAATTTTTTTATTAGTTTCTATTTATAGGTTTTACATGTATGTGCCTTTAGTAATAATTTCAAAGTACAAAGAATAATTATAAGAACAGTAAGTAAGTAAAGCATATTATTATAATAAAAGTACAAAGTCTCAGCATTCACAGTCCTCACAAGTGTTTCCTATTCTGAGGCGGTATGCAATTTTTTTTAACTAATTAGTTTAAAAAAAAATTATCTCATCTGCGTATAATACAAAGTTACTATTTTAAAAGCATATTCGAATGTAATTTATGTAAATATTAAATAAGAGTGGTCTGAGATTGGAGCCGTGGGGAACTCCTTATAAGTCAAAACTATTGACAACCTGTAAAGCGTAATGAGTAAGATTTAGATAGGGACGCTTAGATGGTTTGGGCATGTAGAGCAAATGAACTAAGAGAGGAGTGTAAAGACAATCTATGACACGAATGTGAATGGAATAAGAAGCCGGGGACGACCGAGGAAGACATGGCACGATGTCAATGGCAGTGAATAAAATATTTGAGTCAGGCCGTTTCAGAAGTTGCAATAACAGAAAGAAATATATGAGGCGATGTATGAATGTGAATGAAGCAAGAAGTCTATGCCAAGATCGAGTTGTTTGATGGTCCGCCTACATCTCTGCCTACCCCTGCGATGAAACGGCGTGATGGTTAGTTAGTTAGAGTTTAACGGTAGCAGATATTATTAATGGGTTGTTCTTTTTTCGCTGTAGATAGTGCGATTCTTGTAGCAATGGCTATGAGAATTGCGGCTTTCAAGAAAGTTTTATCGGATTGCAGAATTTGACAGCCTCCACGTTTGAGTGGCTATAAATCCGGAAGTCACGGGTTCCATTCCCGGCGTTCGCAGGTAAATTTTATTTACATATTCGTAAAAGGATTTTACTTTTTGGCTTGGCATAATTATAATATAAACACAAACATTATTTTGTTTTATTTCATAATTTAATCATTTAAAACAACACATTGTATATTTGCGGCACGTTCCAGAGTGATAGATACTTTTGGTATCGCCCTGGTGAAAGACCACCATTCAGAATCGAAAAGTTACGTGAGATGGCTTTAGCCGTGTTTGATGACCAGATCTGAATAGCCAGGTACTTTTCTACCTTTTTCTTTCCCATTTCTATCCCTTCCTCAATACATTCAGTCTCACAACACACCCCAATTAGTTATACTATAGTCTCACTGACCCCAGACGGTTGGGAGCAGATGGGAGTCTTGTGCGGTACTCAGAATTAAAAAAAAAATAATAAACGCATGCGTTGGAATACATTTCAGCGCATTACTATGAACGCACTATAATGCCTGGCTGAATACACAAATGAAAGTCAGTGATTGATTAACTGATTCTGAAAAGAAAAATTCCGTCAATTGCTTCTAAGCAGAAGTAACGTTATTATGAATATTAAAAATATTTTTCGGATAATGGTCAAAAATTCCTTTTTACTATATATAAATGCCTACATTATAAAAAGTAAATAATACTGTTTTTTGATACCCGTGTATTCCATACAATGCAATAAACAAATGCTCTCATTTCTATCCACCCAGTAGATTTTTAACCCTTTGAGATCTAGTATTGTTTTCGAACAACCCTATTTTCTAAGAATTTATTCAACATCGACGGAAAACGAAACTCTGGATTTTAACGGTAGTTGTAAACATCGCCCTATAATGTTTTAATTTGTGTTAGCAAACGGTGGGGCATTTCGAATTAACTTTTTGGAATGTGGCGAAAAAAGAAAAATTTACACAAATGTAGTAGAAATAAAATAACAACAAAAAATAACTGACAACTGTATACAAAAATAATATATATATATATATATATATATATATATACATCATTTATTATGAAGATATAAAAGTACAATGAAACCAAATTAGATATACATACAAAAAAGTCCTCCATCACGGCACAAGTAACATCTTCCGCTCAACGCGATGATAGTGACAGATTTTCAAAAAAAAATATTGTTAGGTTATTCGTATCCAGGGAACATTTGTTTTTTCTTTCTTTATAAAAAAAATAAAAACAATAAAATAGCAAATGGTAAAATACAAGGTTATGGTTACCATATTATGTAACATACATTTTTACAAAATAAGTCAAAACTTTGTTGAATTATCATGTGAAGTAACAGTAAAATAAAAGTTCAGAATAAAATACCACAAGAGTCTATTAAACAGATCCCCATAGTTAAGTATAAATTTTCAAAGGCTGTTAAATCAATTCAAATTAATCATAATTTATGAGAACGAGAGGAAAAAAACAAACAAAAAAGAAACCCATAACGGAAATAGGTCCAACAGGAAAAAACAAAGTTAAAATTTGCGGCTTTTGACCTCGTCTCTACCCTTACGAAGTACACAGACTGGGGTGAATATAAATATAGGGGACAAAACTACAAAATACGAGGGAAAAACAGAGATGCTCGCAGGAAAAAAGATTAAATTTTTTTTTTGAACTTGAATTGAACATTAAGTAATTTCTTTTCACTTTGTGGCGGCATTTTTAATAGATTAATTAAATAATATACTTTGTACTCATCAATTTATTAATTTAAATATATCTACATGTTTCAAAACGGATGATGATGACTCGGATGTTGACTCCTGATGAAGAAAGCATCGCTTTCGAAACATGTAGATATCATTATATTAATAAAGTGGTGAATACACAGTATATAAATTTAATTCATTTATGAACAATTAAGTACACTCTCTTCTGTTATTCTGACTTCTGATATGGGCCAACTCAAGTATTTGATTCACTTGATCGTGCCATGTCTACCTCGGACGTCCCCGGCTTCTTCTTCCATTCACATTCGCATCACATATTCTCCTTACACTTCTTTCTTCGTTCATTTGCTCTGAATGCCAGAACCATTTTGAATGTTGCTCATTACGCTTACATCAGCTATGCATTCTTTATGAATCTCAATATTTTTCACACATGTTTCGATCATACATGGTTTTACCACACATTCGTCTCAGAGATCTCATTTCTACAGCATTCAGTCTACTTTTATCCTTCCTCTCCCAGTTCCATGCCTCACCACCATACATAACATAGGGTTCGTATCAGAACTCCATTGAGGACTGCTAGCTTCGTTATTTTCGTTGTTAAAAATAAGATGAATAAGCGTTTAAAATGGTCTCTAAAATATTTTTTTAAATTTAAGATATTTTCTCCTCGAAAGTAATTCGGGTCCCACGGGGTTAAGGGTAGCGCCCCCCATCCAACGCCGACCTCATTAAACCGCCCCCAGCCTCTCGCTAATGCGGAAAAACACACCTTTTTATTATTATTTACTTTAGGCTCTGCTTCATCATACTTCGTACTATCAGGTTAGGTATAATTTGATACAAGATCCACTTTATAGGCACCCGATACTCCAAAAAATAATGATCTTACAAAGCAACACAGCCAAATTAATATACTCGTACAATTTTTGTGTTCAAAGATCTTATGGACTTATATTTTATTCTATTCCTACATATGGCGGGATGGGTACCGCAGCCCCGGGCATCGTTAATTAGATAACCAACATCTCTGTTATAGGTCACCCCAAGTAGTTTGATACGTTTGGTGATTTAGCAGGGGTGCGTGGGTTTGTGTGGCGAGGTTTGTGGCGGTAGATGCGTCTGCCCACCAACTGCGTGGTGGGCCGGATCGGGAATTATCGATTGAGGGATATTCCTTGACCTCTCTAACCGGACTCTCTCGACCCATCACCCTGCATTGCAGTGGGAGGGATGGATAAATTCGCCTGTCACTCCTGGACACACTCACGCCCAGTTTCCTATCACCTCTCATACCATTTTCCTTCCCAGAACTTCCTCTCTTTCCTTTCACTGCAAATACCCTCCACACAGCCACCCCAAAGATGACATAGGCCATTAGAATGATTATGAATGATATTTGAAACGATTTATTACGTTTTCGGTAAAAACCGATTTACTAAGAAATCAATTGTGATAAATTATATTAATTTTTCTTTGAGGTACTTACCGTTCAAATCTATTTCTCCTTTTTAAACTTCGGCAAGCCAAGATGCAATATAAAACTTACGTTGACACAAGGGGTGACTTAGTAACCTGATGAATTTTATCACTATAATGCCAGTTTTTCATGAATTCAGTTTTTTTTCATATTTCTCTTATTGATTAAACAATTAATGTGTTTCCATTGAAATATTATCTCGTTTATTTTATTAAAAAAACCTCTACATTTATTAATGAACTTGGCTTACGGCCGGCGGCTGTTGATCTGCTGATTTAACGATCGTAAAAACTAAAAACATTTACTACCTGCTAGCGGTCCGGCGGCTTACTACTTTGCCCCCTCACGCAGATTTGGTAATAGCGAGAGCGAGTGAGATGGGGCGCATCACCTACTACTGTTTGAGGCGAATGGCGTAAACATCTAGCTGCGGGTATGGTTCTGGCGAGCGAGAATTAATAAAAGGAGTTTGTTGTTTAATTATTACACTACTTAAAAAAAATGATATGTTTATTACAAACGTAATTTATTATTACCTACTTTGCACGTGTAGTTTAGTATAATTTTTAGAATTTAAATAATTTTTATCTGGCATTTCGGGCTATTGGCACAGGTGCTTTACAAACATCCAAAATTCGTTAATTCAGTTAATTTAATAGCACTTCTATTCGTAATAATCACTTAATCACGTTTAAAGTAAATACTTACATAATATTGAGTTTTTATTTGTTAAAACTACTGAAATATCGATATTTTTTAAAGAATGCCGTTCACTAAATGACAGCTATCCTCAGAGAGAACCAGAACCGCAGTTAAGCAAGAAATCTTTAATTCTAAGGAAAGGGACAAAGAATTTTTCCTTGGAAAGGACCAGAATGATCCATCTTCTTTGCGCATAATATTCTAAAAATAATAATGTTATACCGCAGCCCAGGCACATTAATAGATAAATAAAACATTTGATGGGAATATATTACCTTCATCCGGGAAATATTTGAATTCGCCACGTGCTATCTTAGTTTATGCATTTTATTTTTAAGTTTAAGTTTCATTTTTCCATCAGGTACTGCTAGATATTTACACCCTCTAGATACCGAAAATTGTCAAAATAATTATTCTACAAAACAGCGAAGGCAAAATAACGGAGAAATTAAAGTTTCAAAGTTTGTGCAGACTTCTGTTAGGTATGTTCAACTAGGAAAATGTTTTGATAGTAGATACGACAACCTTTATAGCAAAGCGGCCGGTTACATGGTTTACAAGGAGTAACGGAATCGTCATCAGGCATGGTTACTTCATTGGATATCTCATATGAAATAATCTACATTGTATTTGAAAAATGTTTTTATTTAATTTGATGTTGCTAATACATTTTTGCGTGCATTTTATAATATAAAAATACAAAGGTCACAAAAACAAGTGTTTTTTTTATAATTAGAAATGAAAAATGCATAATTTTGAGAAAAATAAAATAATAAACTAAATCAATTTTGTTAAGAAAAAAGATATACATTTTTTTTCTAGGTAGATTGAACATATAATAAAAAAATCCCACATAGCCAAGCCAAATGCATGAGTATACTTGGTATTAGTTAGTGGCAATAAAAAATGAGTTTTTCGTGTAATTAATATATTTTATATTTGAATGTATGTATTTACTCATACACATACAATTATATCTATATTAATTTTGCAAATTAAGTGAGTTTTTCTGGTAGATTCTTAAGAAATAACAGTATAGATTGTAATAGAAAATAAAATATAGTGTAATAATAATGATGAAAATATTTGGATGATTAGTACTGCGCTGTTTTTGTAAAAAAATAATCACCTCAAGGGCGCTGTATAATAATTATGATCATTTTAAAAATAAGTTTTAAAAATGAACTTAGAAATTGTGAAGTAATAATAATGTTTTGATAGAAAGCAGTCACTTTGTGGTTAGACGTATTTAATGAAAATAAAACAATAACTTTGTTTATAACCACGAGATTTATTTAATTTTGTTAAGACTGACCGGTTTCGCTTAACACAAGCATCATCAGGGTACAAAATTAAACCTTAAGGAAATACCTGGCTATTTAGATGTGGTCACCAAATACCGCTTAAAGTCATTTCAAGTAAGGTTTCAATTCTGAATGGTGGTCTTTCACCACGGTGATACTGAGAGTATCCTCCACTTTGGAACGTGCGTAAATATATCATGTATTCTTTTAAATTCGTTAATTGTGAAACACAAATTAGTTAAATTAAAAATTACTTGCGCACGTCGGGATTTAAACACGCGGCCTTCTGATTCGTAATCGAGAGCCTTACCCCACGACCATGGAAGCCGTCTGGGGTGTTCTGGTTGTGTCCGTCGAGTTTCACGTACGTGCACTAGCACTGAGGGGATCAACGCTGCTAGCTCCTTCGAGCTGGTCCCAGAACGGACTCAGCATACCTACATTGCAACTATGTATTAGAAATGGCAATCGACCTGTTAAAAACGAATCGCCAATCAGACAAACCTCCCTCCTTTATCAAGTATTTAGGAGCTCCAGCACAAAGCTGACTTCCAAATTCAACTGTTGAACGTACTTGAGATATGAATAGGGTTAGCAGTTAGTCACTATTGAAGAATCTGCCAGCCCTATACAAGACGCAATAAAGGCCTCTCATCCTCTTTTACCTTGAGCTTGCTTAAAAATAATGATCTTACGACGCGGAACAAGAAAATTAATGAGACAAATAAAACTATCAACATTATTAACGATCTTATTTCCATCTAGGAAATCGTTTTGACAAGAATTAGTATTTACGTTTGCCACGCGCTCTCGGACAAATTTGAAAGAGCATGAAAATATTTGTTATTACTTTGGAATTATTGTTTTCTTCTTTATATCAGTCAATTATGTTTCAGCTTCTATTAATATTTAATTAATTTAGTACACGATATCAAATATGAATGGGGGAAACGTTTTGTAATATAATAGTCCAACACCAAACGGATTTACAATTTGACATTTAAAAGTAGACTATAATTGAGAGCGTTTAAACTAAAATAAATTAAAACGAATCAAATAAAATACTCAAACTTTGTTTTAAATACAGTTATTTTACACGTCTATCGGTTTCGAAACAACCATTCCATCGTCAGGGCAAAATTTATACTAAACAATATTACAAAATTATGAAAGAACATACATAAGCGAAGAGTAAAAGTAAACGCTTAGATAATTTAGAAGCCTTGGAAATTAAGAAATCCTTCAATCTAAAAACCTCAAGGATATATCGCTTATATAATGCAAAAGAAACGTATTTACGTTTTTCATGTTTTGAGAAAATGGTTCCAAAAGTTTTCAAATATTTGTCAACAATCAAACAAGTCATAAAGGTGTTTTTATTTTTAAAATTACTAATCATTATAAAATAGCTTGCTATTTTTTTAATAAAAAAAAAAGAAAAATACCCTTCTATAGCACATTGGTTTTAGCATATTTACGTTTCTCATGTTTTGAGAAAATGGTGTCAAAAATTTTCAAATATTTATCAACAATCAAACAAGTCATAAAGGTGTTTTTTTTTAATTACTAATCAGTATAAAATAGCTTGCTATGTTTTTTTATAAAAAAAAGAAAAATACCCTTCTATAGCAGATTGGTTTTAGCATATGTAGTCGTTTTGACAAAGAGACATATCTTGCAATAACAGTGATATGAGATAAATAGCAGATCTGGTCTTTTTACTAATATGATAACAGCCAAGAATATATAATAATATATATCCCGTTTCTGTAAAAAAAATCCACCAATGATGAAATAAGCTTCATTTACACACATGACCTATTGGAATAAAAAATAACTTAACCTCCCTTTTATGTTATTTAAATGAGAAAAAAAATAACGATCATGTTAGATTAATTGTGTTCAGTGAAGTAGTATCGGAATCGTGTCTTTGATTCGTGCCATCAAAAGATGCTTAAAACAGAAACTCCGTTTATTTTTTGGCAAATCATTATTTTTCTGAGACAACCAACATTATTATTCATAAGTAACACGATATAAAGATGTCCAATTATATTTTATTTCCTCTGTTGTCTTTGACTCTTTGACTGTTTTCCGATGATGGAAAAAAGCGAGTGAGAATGTGTTGTCATTTAACATTTAAAAAGTTCTTGTGGGTTTTCAATTTAAACACCTCTTTTCAAATTAAAAAAAAGTTTTTATTTACACCAAAATTTCTGCATGGCACCATTTAACAAGATAATTTTTTTTTTGTATATGTTAAACCGATGTTTCAGCACGTTTCCGTCCTAGAAGGAGAATGGAGGTAGGATGGATTGGTTGAAAGAATGAATTGATAGGATGGATGGATAAGATGAATGGATGAATGGGATAGATAGGATGAATCCATCCATATATCCTATCAAACCATCCGTCTTATTCATCTATTTAATCAATCCATCTACCCTATCAATCCATCCATCCTATTCACACATCTTATCCATCCATCCTACCATACATCCAATCCTTCTGTTTATCCTATCCATTCATCCATTCTGTCTATCCATCCATCCTATCCATCCATCCATGTATCCTGTGGATCCATTCATCCAATTCATACATCCTATTCACCCATCCTACCATACATACAATCCGTATGTTTTTCCAATCCGTTCGTCTATTCTGTCCATCCATCCATCCTATCCATCCATCCGTGTATCCTATCCATCCATTCATCATATTCATACGTCCTGTCCATCCATCCTGCCATAAATCCAATCCATCTGTTTATCCTATCCATTGATCCATTCTGTCCATCCTTCCATCCTATCCATCCATCATCCATCCTATCCATCCATTTATCCCGTAAATTCATCAATCCTATGTATCCATCCATCCATCTTTTTTACAATACAAGAGCTAACCAGAATGCCATTATGAATATAACCAAATTTAAAACCGATTATGGACAAAGGAATTCAAATATCTTTCAACTACCCTCTATATTTCACTTCCACCAGCAATATAAAAAAAATGCAAATAATTTCAAAAACCAAATCAAAACCTGGTTCAAAGAAATCAAAGAAAAGGAGTTATGTAGTATTTTGAATAGAACGTCGTAGGAGCTTCAGGCATCACTTTTAAAATAATACCTAGTCCGCTTCAGCACAGGATCCCCCAGTAAGTAAGGAGGATTATGAAAAATATCCTAAATTGTCTTATTAATTAGCCGTGTAATCGGTTATCATGTAAATAGAAAAAGAAATGTATTGAAACTACCTTAAAAAAAACCTAATCTATTTATCCATCCTTTCAATTAATGGTTCCATTTCAACCTAACAAAATGTTACAAATGACCTTTTAAAAATAATTTACGAAATTTCTAATTATATGTTTTAAATTAATAACGGTTTGCCATTCGTGAGAAATCATTTAAACGATTCTTTTTTTGTAAATGAATTAAACGTACTTTGTATTCACCACTTTATTAATATACATATATCAACAAGTTTCGAAAGCAATGCTTTCTTCATCGGAAATACATAAAATACTAAAAAATAATTATGTCAAGTATAGACAAATGATGATCAAAGAATACATATTTTTGTATCTTTTATGAATATATTTATAAATATATTTTATTTAGTTTTATTAACACATTTTTTTCGTCTCTGTTCTGTTTCTTTTCCAGTCTATATATTTTTCTAATGTATAATGAAATCGAATTCAGACCGACAGTATTGCGAGCTTCTTAAATTAAAATATGTTACCTGTTTTATTCTTGAAATAAACATCACAGATATGGAAAAAAATCTCACACAGCGCGCACATACTTCTGTGTTCACGAATAATCAGACAATTGTTCAATTTCTCCTGCTACCGTATTGCAAGCAAATAAATTAAACACATTTTAATAAGGAACTCCAGTTCAATTTTATTAGTTTTTTTTTTATCAATAATGACGATCAAACTTAAATACCAGTATATTTCGTTTTTTTTTTCGTAATTTAGTTTTCATGGTTAAAATAATTTTCAATCTATGTTAAATCTATGACCGGTTGGTTTTCATCAGTTTTGAGGTTAAAATGTCAAATGTCAAAACAAGGATGAGCTTTACCGTACATAATTGTATATTATATTCATGGAAAACCATAACTAAACATAAGTAACAAAATTATCTACGTTTTTAGAAACTTTAATTCAAAGAATAATAATAGTATTGACCATTAACATTATCATAATATCCGTATTGATAATTGATTTGATCATGAATTCTCTAATTTCTTTCATGAATAATAGTTGTTTATATTGAGCAATAGTTGTTTAATGGAGCTTAAAGTCACCCAAATTAAGTTAAATTTTTGACAAATTAAAAAAAAAACATATTTCAAATACAAAACAAATTCGAAAAACATAATTTTTCATACTAATCCAAAAACAGAATGCTCACATGACGTCAGATGTTCCAAATGCAATGGTACACGGTGTTTTTATGAGGTGATTTTTTATTAACTTTTAAATAACGGTTGATAAATTTTACCAATAAGCATATATAATGAAAGCTAAATATTCAGAATCGGCGTTTACTGATCTATATGAATATGTATTTTTAGAGTAATTATATATTCACTCGAGTTCCTTATTCAAGTTATAATACTAGACATCTCTTTTAAGATATTCTTATGTAAAGAAGCGAAGTGTACACATTGTGATTATATGTTTACATAATAATGTTTCCTGAAAGTGTTACAGGAGAACGATGACTGAAAAATGTTAACATGATGATATTACAGGGTTGATGGTTTACATAATGAAAAAAAAGAGAGTGCGTAGCGACAAATTTTGAATTCGAATTTATAATAAATATAACATTATATATGAAGTACAATATGGCGCAGAAAATTTACCATATAAAGGTACAATCTTATGTGTATATTCTTTTAGTTTGCTTGATTATCAGATACTTTTAAGCTTACGTTGTGTTTTCTAATTGCATTTGAGAATTCGTTAGATTTTTATTTATTTATTCTTCTGATGTCTTCGGGTAGTTTATTGAAAAAATAACCCTTGATGTGCAAATGGGGGTGAGAATGTGAATTTAAATCTTGTGCAATTTTCTGTGACGAATTTGTATTTTTGTTTTCTTTTAGTATTTGAAGTACTGATTTTTTTTAAACATGCTGTGCTGTACATTCCTCAAATAGTAGAATTGTGGAATAATCTAGATGCAATAAAAGAGAACTTAGCTAGTATAGGATTTAACCAGCAACACTCCGGTGGGAACCGACGCCTTGAATCACTCGTCTACTCACCGGTCTAACTACTTATAAGTTTAGATTTTTAATGCAACAATGACTAGGTTCATACAAAATCTTTGACGTACACACATAATAATGGTCCTCCAAAAAACCTTACATGTTCTCTGTGAAAAATGACGGGATATAACATGACTTGCCAGGATAAAAATTATTAAAACCTTTTTTTTATCAATGAACACAATACTAACAACTCTAAAATTAAACGTGAAACGGACAAGAAACAGAAAAGAAAAAGGTATCAGGATCTCATGGTCTATATGGATCCTCAAGGTCCTCAAGACTGAGCTCTAAATATTATCCTTATTGATTAAAAATATATAACAATTACGTTTTTAAGCTTCAATAATTTATTCTAAAAAAATTGATGAAAAACTTTGATTCTACAGAAGCATGTTTCAAATATAGAATTGAAATAATCACCTGGTAAAATAATAATACAACGCATTATGGCTTTTCTGGAAATGGAAAGGTTATTTTCATAATTTACTTAACATACTTAAATGTACAAACAATGAAATTATTAATTTACTAACTAACAGTTGGTTGGCCATTTCCCATAGGGGTAGGTAGAGAAAACCTACCGCCGAACAATTCAGTTTTGGCACAACTCTTTGCTTCATTCCCATTCTTATATCGTCTCATACATACTCTTCCGTTATTTTGACTCTAAACATTTAACTATTAGTGCTTCTTCTTCCATTCACATTTACGTCACATATTTTTCTTACACTACTTTCTTTGATCATCCCATCTACATGCCTAAATCATCAAGGAAAATTTTCTGTTTTAATAATATAATATACCCGGTCCGTTCGAAAATAAATAAGTGGAAAAAGGTTTCAAAGGTTTTTTAAGCAAAAAATTTAGTATATACATTAACAAATATCTAAACATGTTTTTTTACTTCAGCATTTCACAGTCGATATCATTTTAATCTCTGTTGACAAATCCTTAAATTTAAGGATACGGATACAGTTTAAAATATTTAATACAACATTTCTGGGAGTTGAAAATAATTTTTCCGAGAAAACATTACTTCAATTATTTGAAAAATATCTGTGTATCTTTGAAAGGCAATTAATTCTATGTAATAAATAACCATTCACAAATTGTAAGTAAAACGAGTGATTAAAAATAACAACTTTCTAATACGTTCATATTTACTTGAATTTATTTGATCTTATAACCAACTAATAGCAGACGTACCTATACTGTTTTGTGAGCAACGTCGTACATATTATTTTATAATAAATAAAATAAAATAACATTTAATCATGGAAGAAGATAATATTAACACATCCCAAAATGAACCACGAAACCGAAAAAACAACAGAAATTAAAAAGATTTCAGTCGCATCCGGGACTCGAACCCAGGACCTCTACCTATCCGGGGTAACCGCTTAACCAACTAAGCTAATGAGACCAGTTCAATTTACGCCATTTACACCGATATCATACTTCAAGTTCAAGACTTGTTAATATTATCCTTCATTTTTATAAATCCCATATTATTGGCTGCTATCCTAATGATGATTGCAAAGTTTCATCCCGAACTCAATTGCAATCGGAACAGAGTCTCGGATATACCTACCCGATTTTATTACCGCTTAACCAAACTTCACTTTGCAATCATCATAAGGATAGCAGCCAATAATATGGGATTTATAAAAATGGAGGATAATATTAACAAGTCTTGAACTTGAAGTAGATATCGGTATAAATGGCGTAAATTGAACTGGTCTCATTAGCTTAGTTGGTTAAGCGGTTACCCCGGATAGGTAGAGGTCCTGGGTTCGAGTCCCGGATGCGACTGAAATCTTTTTAATTTCTGTTGTTTTTTCGGTTTCGTGGTCCATTTTGGGATGTGTTAATATTATCTTATTCAATGATTAAATATTACAATGAGGTTTACAAATAAGGTATAAAAAATAAATTGAATAAAATAACATTGTTTCAATTCCACTTTATCATTTCTTCATCAAACCGGTTTCGGTTCAACCTGAACCTTCCTCAGGGGTGAATAAAAATATATTCAACATAATACAGAAATACATGGTATTTAAAAGAAAATTAGAAAAGAGAGACATAACATCAACGCGGGGGGCAAGGAAGGAGGAGCTTAAGAGGGAGGGAAGAAGGTGCGCGGAGGTAATGTAAATATTTAAAAAATGGGGGTGTTAGACAAATCTAGTTGTTTATTAAGTAGATTGGTTTTATTGATTTTTAATTTTTTTTTTATATCAATGGCTTCAAGATTATTAACATATTATTTTGTTCTTATTAGCTAACTAACCATCGGTCTATTTCCTCACAGGGGTAGCTGTAGGGGGTGAACCGCCAAGCAACTTCTTGCTGGATTCACATTCATATATCGTCTTCTGTTAAAACTCTTGGTTACCCGATTCAAGTATTCAATTTATTTGATCGTGTCATGTCTTCCACATGTGCCCACGACCTATTCTACCATCCAATTTCATATAATATATTCTTCTGAGACTCGTTTCTTCGCCTATGTCCAATAATATTAGTATAATTGGATTATGCTTGAATACGTACCATAAGCTTCTAAATATTTTTTAACACTAGTTATGAAGGTATTATACTGCAAATTTGTTTACAAAACTATCTGGTTACAGGTTTGAAACATTTTAATATAAATAAAGGTGTTATTGCTATTTTTTTATGAAAAAGCTGTTCAAATACAAAATATTTCATAATGCAGTCACACAGATATATACAAATAAGGCAGTAAACGTCAATTAGAGCTAAACTCATTGCTTGTCGTGCCTAATGTAGTCTATAATAAATCCGAAACATCCGGCGGAAGTAAGTGGAGACGGAAGCGCGCAACAGCTGTCACTCGAGACGGAGGCCGGAGGCTGTAGGCTGCATGCGGTAGGCTAAGGGTAGGTGGTACGGAGTGAAGGGTGGAGTGTAGGGGATCATTAAGGCTGCGTTTACAGCGTCTCTAATGAAGCAAGCTGCCATAATTCAAGTCTACCGTGGCCACTGTATTATGCTTGTAGCTTCCATGCTAAAATGAAATAGTAGTTTTATAAGGGTGGAAGTGAGAATGAGTGACTTTTTATGGTTTATTATTTAGATTAAATTAAATTATAAACTCCCAAACAGTCAGGGTTGCCTTAAATCTGTAAAGAGACCGGATAATATGTGTTAAATTACTTAGGGACTTAGTTTTGTAATTTTGTTTATTTTTCTTAATTTTTTTAAAAGTCGCTGCTCAGCTATTGTTTAAATGTTTTTTTAAATTTTTTTTAATTTCCATTATTATCTGTGAACATTAATATTTGTTCTCTCCTTTCATCATCTTTATATCGCACATTATATTAGTAATTCTGGGTATGTTGCAAAAACAATTTTTTTTTGATACTTGCTTTTGCAGGGCGAAACTGCCATCATGGGTTAAAATGTTAAATTAAGTCAATTATTATTATTATCATAATTACTGTCATTATACTTATCTCAATAAAAAAAGAAAAAAATTGTAATATTTACTATTATTGTGATATCTCCATATATAAAAATGAATGTTTGATTGATTGATTTTCTCGAAAATTACTTGACCAGTTCCGCTGAAAATAGTACACTTTGTTATTATTAGTGCCGGGAAGGTTTATAGAGTAGTTTGAATGAAATCTAATATGTAAAACTGTTGTTATAACGTTAAATTTAAAATTAATATGAAAAATATTGAACCCGCCATGTTGCATTGAGGTTAACCACAGATTACATATTCAAAATAAGAAGGTTTGTTTGGGTTTGTTTGTTCTCAAAAACTTTTTTATTTAAATATGTCGTGAAAATATAATTCTTTTTAAAGAAATAAAATAAAAAATGCAAATTTCTTTATTTAGAGATAGTAGATCGCTCGATAGTAAGCCAGGAATTCACAACTTCATAACTTTATTCCAAAACAAAATCCCGAGCAATCCTGAGTACACATCAGCTAGTAATTAATAAGTACTTTGCTTACACCACTGTTTTTAATACATAAATATCTACATGTTTCAGAAGCTAAGCTTCCCTCATCAGGATAAATAGTATACTAATTCATTATACTATATAAATTATTATAATATTAATATATATAATATAATCATTGAAGAAAATAATATTAACATAACCTAAATGAGAGATGAACTGGACAAAATAACAGAAACTGGAAAATGGTAGATAATATTCACAAATCTGGAAAATGGAAGATAATATTTAAAAATGGAAAATAATATTCACAAATCTTGAATTTGAGATATGATATCGACGAAGATGACACAAATTGAACTTGTCTCAGTATCTAAGTCGGTTGAGCGTTGCCCCGGATAGGCAGAGGACCTGGGTTCGAGTCCCAGATGCGATTGAAATATTTTTAGTTTCTGTCCATTTGTCCGGTTTTATCTCTCATTTAGGTTATGTTAATATTATTTTCTTCAGTGATTAAATATTATGATGAGGTTTTTTAATCTCAATAAACAAAATTAATAATTAAAAATATTATACTATTATATGAAGCTATCACTCTGTGGTAATCCACATTATAATGAAACAATCAAAGTTGATCAAGTTTGATTGTTTCATATAACAATATTTTGCCTTACATTTTTGTAAAATGTCTTAAAAAAATTACAGATTTCAGTATTTTATGTAATCTTTTATCATACATAACATTAAAATCATCCAAAATGTATTTAGTACGACGTTTTTGATAGCGAAGTAAGGAAATGAGCTTTTTTAGAAGGTTTTTTAAGCATGATATTTTTCATTTTAAATCATGGAGTTGTTTATTTTATAAGACCTTTGAGTTTACTTCACACAAAAATTTTAATAAGTCTAGTAAAATTACTACATATTTTATGTAAATGACTTTATGATAAAAATTCTAACCGGAATCAACGGCCTTACCAAGTAACCCCGATGACATCAAAACATATATAAAATTAAATAACGTTTAGATATGAATCTTTTTGAATGGCGCCCGCATACACAAGTCGAAAGTTGTCTGAACGTAAACTGCGGGCTGAAATATTGGCATTGGGGTTACATAATTAGAATTAAGAAACACCATATTAATTAATTTGATCGGGAAAGACAATATTGAATCGGGCGCAATTCCTGTCGACGTAATGTTTGCCTATAACGTAATGTTGGCAGCGGCGTGCCTTGACGTTTTCAATACATTGTTCAATTTATTGATTTAATTACATTTTGAAGAGAATCCAATGGAAAACAATTTTGTTGTAGTAGAAACGACTTCTGGTTTATTGATTACTGATATTTCGGTAGGTACCAAACTGTGAAACAGTTTAATCTATTATTGGGGATAACCTTCTAATTATTAAGTAACAAAATGCTCACATAAACAAAAAAATCAGTATCGTTCGAGAATAAAAAAGTATCGAATTATGGTAGGTGTAATACGTTTGCATGAATAGTTTATGGTTATGTTTGATTTTAACTATATCTACATCAACAAATCCGTTTGCTCAATCAACAAAAACTTTGGCTTTATAAAAGTCGTATGGTTGTGCAACGTAAATACTGACCCCGCTTATAAAGGCACAACTTCCATTGTCTACGACTAGATTTGAGGAAATGTCTATGGGAGACGTCCGATGGAAGAGAGAAGGCAGTGAAGGCAAGATGGCGCGGGACGTGACTTGACACGGCGGACAGAGTCGGGAGTTTTTTGGAAAGGGAGTTAAATGTTTAAATTGTGCTGTGATTAACATTCGCCAACGAGCGTTTCAACACCATGTACCCGAAGTGGGTAGGATGGTCCTATAATTACGGATGGTGACTTGGAGTGACAAAAGTCCAACTGCGCGTGCAGGAGCGCTGGATTTCAAAAACCATGCCAATGATGACCGGGCAATAATGACGTTTGTACGGAGCGAAAGGTACCATCTTCTCGTATTGTTTATTGGATTCTACGGATGATGTTTGCTGTGGCGGATGGCGCTGCCGTGAGGCGTCCCAGATCTCGCGGATGGTGTATGGAGGAATCGACAATCATCGGGACAAGCGCGGCCCTCCCTGGTGCAGAAGACGAGATGCCGTCCACAAGAGCCATTCTAAATATTTTAATACATTTCGTTGTAGTTTTAAACCTCCTCTCTACTCTTTTACGGTAACGACAATGTTATATTTATTATACCAATAAACCTCATGTTTTATCAATACCAGGGTTTTATTTCTGTATCAGGAAATACATTCCGCTTCCCGTGCTTCATACATCAATTTCAGTCATGAATCCTGAGAGATAGAGTCGAGCATTTAAACATACTAGGTAAATTATTGCAGTTGTTTGCATATGAAATTCGTATGTCAATACAACTAACATATTTTTAGATTTCAAAACTATTTGCTTAGTGATGAATAGAACTTTTAATACGGACGCGATATTTTATAATAAATTTCACGTAGCCTAATCGACTAATGACGTATTGGCTAATATTAAATGAAAAGTAAAAGGATAATTAAATTTATGTCGTACATGGTTATCAATTACATTAATAGTGAAAACTATTTTAAAATTATGCAGGTGATTCATTAATATCATCTGCATTATGAAACGCATTACTAACGAAAGTGCAGTGATCGCGGTAGATATTCATATATTCGAATATCGTGCACAACACAACCTCTAAAAAAATGCGTCGCCATCAGCTTCACTCGAAATAAAAATCCTATTTCTTTTGACTACGCACTTACTGGCATAATACTGATGAAAACGATGATGCCAAAGATCTGGGAGTGGTATTAGACCAGAAGTAACTTTTTGACTGCCATTTCTAATCCATGGTTTCAAAAGATACTTGACTTTATACTTAGAACCTGCAAAGATTTTAATAAGGTAAATACAATAAAAATGCTGTACTTCACGTACGTACGCAGTTCTCCGGAGTATACCTCTCAAGTCTGGAATCCCAGGTACATAGCATATACAGAAAGGATTGAGAAAGTACAAAACTGTTTTCTACGTTACCTCGATGGGGCTATCTTCCCCATTTGAGTCATGAGAAATTAGCCGCGTTTTTGGGGATTTCTGCAGAAGTACCGTTTTTAGAAAAAATAGCCACCACTGTGATAGATTGCCCTGACTTACTTAAACGAATTCAATTGAGAGTGCCCAATCGACAAACCAGACAAAACCACACACTAAGCTTACCTCAACACAACACTAACTCTAAACATAATACCTTTATTCATCGCACTTCACACATTTTTAATACAGTCAGTTTTTTTCAACTTTTTCAACTACGCCCCTTAGAAAATAATATTCACACAACATTCTACACAGACTAGATCTTTTCCCTTCTTGTCCCTTCAGCCATCGTAACCCTATAGGCTAACCTTTTAACTTTTATTTTTTAATTGAATAATTTAAATACTTAAGTGAACATATATATTAATTGATAAACTAAAGTTTTTAAGACAAGATTTTTGTGCATAGCGCGAAGGGTAACAATTATTTTTATAAACAATAATTATTAGCCTGAAACACTCATCTAAATTGAAAAAACCTTCCGAGAAAAGATAAATATCGCCGACAGGACTCGAACCTGCACTCTTCTGATTGCCGGACATATAAGCCGACGTAGCTCAACGGTAGAGCACCTGA
>JAHDVE020012176.1:0-16812 GCA_022606495.2 Halesus radiatus | reverse complement strand
TCTATTTCTTGCCGACAGATGGAAATCGTTCCGTATCGTCGATAAAAAATTTTCAGTAGTTTCCGGACTATAGATCACATTTTTCCCCAGATTTTTACCCCACATTTTCAACATCATATACGACATCACAACGTCATATGCGACATTCATTTTAAGTAGTTGTCCGGGCAAATTGACCCTCGCGGTGTTCTAAACTCCTCGGGCGGTTCGGTCTACTTTCGCGAGACAGGACCGTGGGGAAAATAGTGAATTTCGTGTCTCGCGAAAACGAACCTCGAGTTGTTTTAAATGGATAGGGCGCACGGTCGTTTTCGGCGAACCAGCCGAGTCTGAAAATTTACCCCCATAGAACAATACTATATATATATATGTTAACTACGTGCCCTTTGTTTTCAATGCATACAATCTGACTCATTTGATGCAAAAAACAATTAGTTAACACCGACAAAAAATACTCGATTAAAATGTTTATTTAATTAAACTGGTATTTTATAAAAGTGGCATGTTTCACTGCGGCAAGGTATTTTATTGTATAACAACACATTTTTGATTAGTTATGTTAATATAACGTAGTTGTTTCAGTCAGGATTTTAATAATGAGAAAGCAGATCAGTCTTGCGAAAATGTTGGGAAACTGTTCACGTGTCAGTCCATATGAACCAAGCGAACATAATAAATGAATGCAGATTTATTTTTTAACAGTCGTATAAAGCTTGGTGAGCTTGTCTACAGAGTACTTGTATATGAAAATAAATATGTTGTATTTTATTGTGATCATTTACAGGCGTTATGAAATATAAATTTCTCGATGTTACCAGCGGTAATTGGAAAAATGTCCGTACATTCAAATGGAATTTATGACATAAATTCATAGCCAACATCTTGAAAGAAATCACAATTTCCACTCCGACTGGTATTTAATGATATAAAATGATAATAAAATTAATAGAATCAATTCAATGGGGAGTTATTTCTGAAATCCTAGATTAAGATTTCGTATCAGTATTAATTTTATTTTTATTTTTTTTAATTTATATGTTTAGTATGATAAGTATTTAAATATTACGCGATTAATACAGTATAACAAAAACAGAAAATAGCTAGTCCTCACTATAAAGGTTCTATTGTTTGGTGAAGGAAAAAAATCATAACCCCCATGCTTTTCGTCTCATTCATATGGAATTCGTTACTCCTACTTCGTTACTCACGTCGTATCTTTTTTTTAAATCCTTATATCTCATGTTGACTCTTTCATATTTTCTCTTATTTCACTTAAATATTAACTTTCATTGTTCATACCTTACGTTTCTTTTTTGCTTTATGGGATTTTTACTAGCCGGCTAGTCTATCATCTGTTATCATCAAAAATTAAACAAATTGCTCTAAATAATGGTTATTCCACATGGTTATTTAATTGATAAAATCCTCAATAAGAAACTTAAACTCATTTAAAAAAATACATTTTTATTTAATACACCTGAAAATAATAATGAAATAATAAATCCTGTTCAATGGCGCAGAATCTGATATATATCCAACTTTTCCTCACTTAGTACAAAAAAATTTCCTTCCCACATTAAACCCGCGTTCTATACTGATAACAATTTAGGTAAATTAAGCCACTCAGGTATTTACCAACTATGTTGTAATGATTGTCCATCGTTCTACATAGGTAAAACAACCAGAAATATAAATATTAGAGTCACAGAACATTTAAGGTGCTTAAATAATAATAACTTCTCAGAATTTGCCAATCATCTAATTTCCAAAGATCACACCTTTAACATGGACACAGCGGTTAAAATTCTTCACCATAACAATAAAAGCAAAAAAATGGATAACCTAGAAGTACTCGAAATTAGAAAATCCCTGAATAATAATGCTAGTATTTTAAATAATCAAATGAACTTATCTTTTAGTCCCATTCTTTATATTTTCCCAATAAACCGCTCTGTTTTTCTCGGAAATCCTACAATTACTCTTACCCATTTGCTTACCCCCCACTCCAACACCTAAAATTTATATGTCTTGTCAATATTCCATATCATAAGTTAGTTTTAATATTCTCTTGATGAAGGAAGGGTGCTTCCGAAACCGGTAGTGTTTTAATAAAATAAATGTGGTCTACAACAAATTTATGTGTTTTTTATTGTAAGTTATAGTGAGCCACAAAGTTAATGCATTTTACAAATATATTTTTTTTTATTTATAAGTATTTTTATATTCTGATTTTTCATACTGTTGGGTTCAAGATATTTTGTTTCTCTTATTATTTATAAGTTTGTATATATATGTGGTTTTTAAAAACTATTATAGATGGGTCCTAGTAAGACCTCCCTGGGTTCGATTCCCAGATGCGACTGACATCTTTTTTATTATCTAATTAGTTTGTTACTATGAATTCATCGCATTTTTTTATGTTGGTAGAAAATAAGCTATAGACATATATTTATAGCCAAGAACAACTGCCATTACGATCACAGTGACACTTTTTCGATGTTGCATAGGCTATAAAAGACTTTTTTTCCCTTTTGTGAGTGTCAGAATCTTACATTCCATGGGCATCCTCGAATATCATCAGTTCCCGTATGCAGTTACAACTTTAATAGCACAACCCCAATTTACCCAAATATATTTTTTCCAGATCAACATCTCGAAGACTTTGAGTCGGTTGGTTGCATATATACCTACCTACATAATATATTCTTAATCGCACGTCACTCCATCAAGTGGCTTACACTTCCGTAGTATTCAATACAAAAACAACAACAAAATACACGTTTACGTTTACATCACTATTCCAAGCCACTCGTAAAGCGTAACTTTACACAGTAATCAAATCTCCACACAAGCAGACAGTAAACAGTAAATAAGATGCGTCGTAACTCCAAAGCTTTCTGCCTCGTCATTGTAAATCCACTTTCATTCATATTATGCCAGACTTCAATAGAGGCTCTATCCAGTTTTAGCGCTCGAACCACGGACAGGGCTGTCTTCTGCGGAGTATACTGGTATCTTCTGTCTGATGTCCGCTGTCTGCTCGTCAATAGGACGGCATGTTTTAAATATTACGCAAACAGGTAAAACTGGGTACTTGCCTGTGTTAACTAACTCGGCATCAAACGAGTAATGAGGTAGGTCAGTTGAAAAAAGTGGCAAAGTCATAAAATCCTATTATATTACGCTGACTAACAGACTAACCATCACGTCATTTCCCCTCGGGTGTTTGCTGAGATGATGGAACGCTATACATCATGGAATCCACTCCATACGATTTCCAACGTTTTTCCAAATTCTCCTCTTAAATTTGGACAGTATTTGTTATTTTTTTTATCATGTTTTCCGGAGCCTTATATTCTTATTTATTTACAAAAGCATAGAAAAATGATGCTAACATGATTTTGTAAAATTAATCAAATTAGTCATGAATTTTATAAGAGGGCATCACTGCTACTCTCTATGGTTCCATACTATGGTGTAACAACTTGGACACTCAGAGCCAGTGAACGGAAAGGACATTCCAGACAATTGTTAGAGAAAAAACCAAAGGATTCACCCTACATGTATACAAATATTTATTAAATTATGCCAGAGGTTTCTGATCCATTTGCAGTGAAAGATTTCTCATTTTAACATTCTCAACATTTTGGAAGATAGATATACAAAAAAATTTTTTAATGATATTAAAGAGAAATTAAATATATCTACTGTTTCAAAAATTTCATCCGACGGCACCATTCCTCTTGTCATGTTTTGTTGTGCTAGAACATCTGTTCTACCGTGTAGTATCTTGAACAAGTCGCGATGACGACTACGGCTAAATATCGATCTAGATCTACAGTAACTTAGGCATCAAAGGAGACTGGAACTTTATTTTGATTGCTTCTTTGATTTTTTTTAATTGAATTTTAAATAATGTTAATATTAAGCTCTTCAAATTGATATGTAAAGATATTTTTTTTATTGTGACAGCTGTTTCGGCGTACAAGGTCATTATCAAACTGCGGTGGTTAGATCACATTGAGACGACTTACTAATACGATTATATTTACTCCTACCCATTTTTAATTTGGACGGTGCTTAAAGTGATTTATTATCGGTAAACCCGATTTAGTTAGAAAATAATTAAAAATTCTCTATTCTGCGAGGTACTTACTTAATGTAGGTAGTGTATTACACAAGTCATTACTATTTATATTCGTATGTTTATTTTAATATTAATACTAAACTAAACGTATTACGCACACACAGAATTATTTGTTATTGCAAGTTTAAAGAATAAGTCCTTCGAGTTACGTATAAAAATATAATTTGTTTTGAGGCTTTAAACTTACAATAGCACATTATTATATTTCATTTTCCATATGTACACCCGCAACCAAACAATTCATCTCAATTTTTAAAAGCATTAAATGCTAAAAAGTTTTTTTTTTTAAATATTAGAATTCGCGCCACCTGTGAGCGCGTATTACATTTTGTTTACCCTTAAAGAAAGAGTTTTACTGTCAGCGTTTATTGCGTGGCGGAAGCCGAATAACAAAGAGAGCAAACTAGGCACTCACACTCATT
The DNA here is from genome assembly GCA_022606495.2 of Halesus radiatus. Classification (NCBI taxonomy): domain Eukaryota; kingdom Metazoa; phylum Arthropoda; class Insecta; order Trichoptera; family Limnephilidae; genus Halesus; species Halesus radiatus. The sequence goes on along the minus strand of JAHDVE020012176.1, from coordinate 12,243 downwards.
TATAGATCTCTGCGAGCATGCTGTCTTGCTTGCACTCATCAGTTATGCACATTACACTATTAGTGTTAATAGGGTATTTGTAAATTTCAATCACCTTACGAGAATCTTTCATTAGCAAATAATTTATCTCTTGGGTTTATTGATCTAGGTTTTTTTTTATTATTTCCAATGATTTCGAATTGCGACAGACACCCTCGTAAATAAAAGCTCAAGCCGCAACTGTAAACCCACCGGTAACTTTATGCAAATTGACAACAATGTCTCCGTGCAAATAACAGTTATTCATTCGACAATAAAACCCTAGAAAGTTCAAAGCATTCCAAAGAAACTACGAACTGAATATTGTAAACAGACAATGCCCATTTATCTCCAGGGGCGGACATTTTCCTAGGAACAGGTACAATGTTAGTGGAACTGTGACATGTCCCATTAGTCGGCCGGAGCTTGAGGAACGGCTGCGTGGCCTGTTTCATGCAAAACATTATTTTGGATTTGAATTTTGAATTTTTGATTTTAAAAACACTTAATTAAACCGAATGATCTTTTTTTCATCAAAGGATGTAGCAAATATGTAGGTATTCTGAGTCTGTTCTACAGATATTTCAATGGGGCTTGCTCGAAGGAGCCAGCAGCATTGATCCGTTGATTGTTATTTAAAATTACGAATAATAGCCTGAACTCGCCAGATCTCATTAACTTTATAAACATTAACATACCATCAAGACCAACCAGACGAACCGATTTTTTTTATTTGCCCGCATGCAGGACCAATCTTAGGATAAATTCTCCAATCCCCGTATTTTTGGCAATGTAACGCACAATATCGACATTCTTCACAATACCATTTCAAAATATCGAACCGCAGTAATACATACGACCACCAATTAATGAACGAGTATAAAATGTATCGAGAGCATCTCCTGTCCCGATCCTATCTTCCTCTTCCTCTCCCCCCTTCCTTCTTATTATGTTTTTTTTCATAAAACAACTTTAATTAACCACTTTTAGCATAAGAAACTTTGTTGGCTTACCTTTTGTAAAACTTCCTTTATGTAAATCTGTATTAAAAGCTGTTTATTTTACAAATAAATAAATCCCCTCCACGCCGGTACACGTGCGTGAAACTCGACAGACACGAGCGGAACATCCGTTCACAGTTTCATGAGAACGGGTCGTTTCGCCGACTCGTTTTTGTGTAAATCGGCTCGTATGTGGAACGAGCTACCGGCATCTGTCTTTCCTTCTATATTTAATTCGGGCATTTTCAAGGTCCCTTCCAATAGCCCCCTCCTTAATCCACCTCACAACGTTGCCCAATAGAGTAGCGATATAGTTCCCCTGTATGTTCACTGCACATGTGAGGTGTCACAAGAAGAAAAGCAAAAAAAAAAACGATCGCATTATTGCGTTGGTGTAGGGCTCTAAAAATTTACGTGGTGGATTTTAAAATTAGCTTTTATTATATTTGTTTAGTCGATAAATAATCAAACAATTTTATTGTAGGTTAAATAACAGTATTCTAAGATTGTTGTGTCTCGTTAATTAATGAATATTGTATAAATTACGGTGAAAGGCAATTAATTAGATAGTACAAATATTTTAAAAGCAATAAATTACGTCTCGCCTAATTCAAGGTAAGTTATGGTAACTAGTAATGATTTTGACATATCTGGTTTAGTTCTATTTTTTCTAACACTGAAAAAAATCTTTGCAAAATCACGAACGCAATACGCCCCGAGAGATTTGATAAAGCTATTATTTGTTTTTTATAATGGTTAACTTTTGATTAATGTCTTCAAAGGACCCGGCATTCTTCGGGAATCTTTACCAGTTGAAGATTAATGAATTTCAGGTGCGTAACGGGTAGTCTACGCTAAATTATATAAATTGAAATAAAATGTAGACATAATTTGTCTCGACGCCATCTATTTGAGGGATTTAGCCGTTACAAGCCTCTCTCATACTAATAAAGTTGGTTGTTTACAGGTGAAAATATAATAAACAGTAATTATTGAATGGAACACTAGTATATATTGATTAACTTGGCGGGTTTGCGATAAGCCGACGTAGCTCAACGGTAGAGCATCTGACCGGACATTAGAAGGGTGCGGGTTCGAGTCCTGCCGGCGACATTTATCTTTGCTCGGAAGGTTTTTTCAATTTGGATGAGTGTTTTAGATTAATAATTATTGTCCAGTGGTTTTATTTCTTACCTACCCATGCTTTTAACTTACAATTGGCGGCTTTAAGCCAAGTTGTCAAGTATTTGGTTATGAACAATTTCCTAAAGTTACTTTTTGTACTTACTGAGTAAAATATATATAAAATATGTTATTAACCATTTGCAGCATCCCCTTCGGGCTGCATCCCTGAGTTTCGTCGTCGGCTCATAAATCTGAGTGATACGTAACTCAATCTTATCAATGAAAATAAAACAATAACTTTGTTCATAACCACGATAATATATCAATAATACTTATTTTTTTTAGTACTCAATTTTTAACGCATTTTTTCCTCATAGCACCCCAACCAGTACTTATCAAACACATATGCATAATTGTTTACTCTATAATACTTGTTTTTCTCGTCTCTTCATAAGTACTTAACTATTATACTATACTCAAATTATCAGGTATACGTAAACGATTACTCTATGCTTTTTTTCTCATCTCTATGAACTTAACTATTATTCTATATTCATTATTATGCTATACTAAAATTTTCTGGTATACACAATTGTTTTTTTCTATACTATTCATCACATCTCTTTATACTAAATTATTTATTTTTTTCTAGATAAATTATATTACCATACTATGTCAATACTAGCTTTTTTCCATTCTATTTTCGGCAAATGGCATTTATATATGAACTAAGCTTGTCAATTTAAGTATCCTAAAACGGGATTTGTTCCTAGTTGAGAAGTCAAAGCTTTCTTCCATTTTGTTGTTAAATAATGTGTGTTTCAAATAAATAAATATTATGATTATTTATATCTTGGGCAATGTAAATGCTGTCATGATAAGACTCTAATATTTTTGTCTTCATATCAAAAGGTAGACTACGATAGATAGTATAAATTTCAAATAGTTTATGCCTTCTGTTATACAGCTATTAGTAAAGAAAAAGTCTACTACTGGTTGATATACCGCATTGTTATTTGATATTTTAGAACCGGTGTCAAAAAAAACATATTGTAAAGAAACTTGAGTTGATTTTTTATAATTTTATTTCAGCAGGACTGGATGGATAGTGCAAACCCAATCTGCTCTAATACATGAGATATACTTAGGGGAATTATTTTTTTACCTATCCAGAATATTAAAAAAATATATATATTAATAATTATAATACAAAAAAATACGAAAATAAATTACATCATAGTTAAAAATAACATTAAAGAAAAATTATGACATTAGGGTGTATTCATTAAAAGCCGCATCATCTGCATCCACCGCTCGTTTGGGTGGAGAGCTGAACCACTCGAATACAGTTACGACAATTGCGTTGCTTGATTTCCGTGTCCTGCCTCAAATGCTGGCTAGTTGGTGGAGAAACAAAGCAGGGAATGAGTGAACCCTTCAGTGAATATCGTAGAGACAAGAACCTAAGAAGGTACAGAAGTTGCCTGTATTGCATTATTGTAGCACACCCTAAGCTTGTCCCATTGCGCTGCTGGGTATTATGTCCGCAGCTCAGATGTACAGATGACATACTGTACTGCCATAGCGTTCGATTCTCCTTGCAGAGATGGTTGTAAGGCTCTTTTCGTCTGATTTTGGGGATCCAGGAAACAAATCTCCATAGCGTATAACTATCGTTCTCAATCTTTTTGAGGTCGGGAGCTCCTTTTGCTGCTTTTATTAAGTTCTTCAAAACGTTTACCATTAAATCGCTTCATTAACAGATTAGCGCGAATTTTGCATAATCATTTAATCTAACGACCAAGAATTTTTTTCTCTTCCATAGTTGTAAATTACAAATAATTATTGTTTTTAAAATTCGTAATCCTTATTATTGGAACCGATAAAATTCTAATCCGCGATCGACCGCTTGGTTAATGTGGAAGTTTATAGAGACAACACAAGTATTTCATTAATATTAATAATTGGATGATTTGTTCAGCGTCGTTTTTGTTGAAAATCACCCCAAGGGCGCTGTTTACAACAAATGTAAAATATCGTGAAATGATTTCGTTACAACGTTATTGAAATAAGAGTATACTCTGATGATACGCCAAGTGATTCTAACTGAGAAAAACGTTAATGCACTCCAATTTATAATCTCCAACGGTACAAAAGACAGTATAGTACAAAAGTAACTCAAGAGCAAGAATAATAGGCTGTGGAAGAAAATGCAAATATTAAAATTGAATTAACTAACTAACCCTTATCCCGATCAAACAACTCGATATTGGCATACACTTCTTGCTTCATTCACATTCATGCATCGTTTCATGCAATCTCTTCTATTATTCCGACTTCTGACATGGCCCGTCTAAAGTATTTGATTCATTTGATCGCGCCATGTTTTCCTCGGGCGTCTCCGGATTCTTCTTCCATTCACACTCGCATAATATATTCTCCTTGCACTTCTTTCTTCGTTCATTCACTCTACATTCCCAAACCATCTAAGCTTCCCTTTCTTAATCTTACTCATTATGCATATGCTTTCTTTGAGAATCTCAACATTTTTCACACCATCATACATGGTTTTACACACGTCCGCCTCAGAGATCTCATTTCTACGGCATTCAGTATCCTTCGTCGGCCAGTTCCATGCCTCACTGCCATACTTCAGGGTTGGTATCAGCACTCTGTGGACTGCTAGCTTCGCTTCTTTGGACAACTTTTTGTTAGCGCCAATCACGTTCAGTCCTCTGTTAATGGAGTTTCCTGCATTCACCCTTCTTTCAATATCCCTATCTGTCTTTCCATCTCTCGTAAACATACTTCCCAAATACACAAACTCATCGACCTGCTCCAAGTATTCATCATTCACAACTATATTGCACACTGTTTTCGTACTCTCTCAAACACCATGACTTTAAACTTACTTACATTCATCATTAGCTCATTCTACGAGGGACTGTAGATCTTCCATACTGTTAGCAATCAGCACCGCATCATCAGCATACAACAGACAACATACTTGCAAACTACTCATTTTCGCCCCCAAGCCCACCTCTTTCAATTCTTGCATACAATTATCCATGTATAGATTGAATAACCACGGTGACATTACGCCGCCTTGCTTAACACCTTTTGTGATGTCAAACCACCCCGTAAAATCACTCTTTTTTCAATATCCCTATTGGACTTTCCATCTCTCGGAAACATACTTCCCAAATACACAAACTCATCCACCTGCTCTAAGTATTCATCATTCACAACTATATTGCACACTGTTTTCGTACTCTCTCTCTTTTTTCCAGTCTTGAAATTAAATAATGATTCGAAAAAATTAAAATTCTGTTACATAATATATTTCAATCAGGAAATAAAATAGATTAAAAAATAACATATTTGAAATTCTATTGAAACCAAATTATACCTCTTCATTCGATATGTTCTGCAGAAAAGAATATAAAATGCCGAAGCGGAAAAATAAACATTGTTTTTCAGGAAATAAATATAAGCGGTGCTTTATCCTATCGGACGTGCTCGATGAGCCGAGCATGTTTCGTCTCCATTCTTTCTTCCTGCAGTTCCTCCTTTGTTTTTCATGATGTACGATGATTTTTTGCCTCGTCGATCGACTGTCTCCGCAGCGGCCGGGAGCCCTAACTCACGCGGCGCGAGGCGTAACTCGCGAGGACTAAAAAAGAGCCGACTTTGAGGCTGGCGAGGAGAGGCCGGGGACAATGAATCTTTTTGCTGGGAAGGCTGTACTTAGAAATTGATGACTGCGCCGTTTGGACATTAGCACACGGACGTGCCCTAAAATACCGCGCATACCTGCAGCCTCCCGTACGGAGACCATATTAAGCCGCGGCATACATCCTCCGTCGCGTACACCGCGCGGCCGTGCGCCGACACTACTCGGGATGAAATTATAACGTGAATTGCAGAATGATACGCGCTGTCGTCAGGGGCGCTGTCGTCAGCCTTCTCAGTACTGAAGTCGGACACTGTAATACGGAATATCACTTCTTACTGGAAGTATTAAAGGACTATGGTGGCACCCCCTATTATTAGTGTTTGTTAAGAGGTAAAAATTCAAAGGATATTATCAAGGTAAAACAGAAACGAATGGGTAAAGAAGAAGTTGTAAAATAAGCAGTTAACAATAGATTAAGCAAAGATAATACAAATAAAAGTGATGATACAAAATTATTGCATTTCTTACAAATAATATTACTTAGTTTTTTTAACTTCACAATATAAAATTAATTCCCTCGGGGTCTATGTCCTCTTTGGGAATGCTGTGTGGAGGGCGTTTTTAATGAAAGAAAGGAGAGGAAGAAAAAATACGAAAGGAGTTGGTACGAACCTGGGGGTCAATATGTACAAGAATGGTATACATATTAATCCATCCTTCCCACTGCGGTGCAACGCGATCAGTTAAGAGAGCACACTCGCAAGAGAGGTCGAGGGGTCTCATATCTCAAAAAACAACATTTAAAAAAAATTCCCTTTTTGGTTATGTACAATACACATTACATGTACATAAACACAATTGTACATACACTACACTTACGTACACATACATGCACATGCGCATATCTGCATGTGTAGTAGGTTAAGAGTAAACATATAAAGTGGACTTGTAAAATAAATGGAAATAATGTAACCAAAAGTAGAAATGTAATAAACCTATTTATAATAAATTTAATTGCTAAGTAGGTTCGAGCTGAATCTAGAAATGTGATTAGCAATCACAAACTGATAACTTACGGAAAATTGTAAGAGTGACATTAGTATGGTATTTGAAATGGTTTAAATGTTATAGTGTGTCGTGAACACCTCACGAGGAGAACCTGGGCTGAGGTGTTCAATTTTTATTTTTTTATTAATTATTTATACCCTGATGGGCTTTTACGTATTCTTTACATTTCAGGAGAATTAAGAGGAACGGCTGCGCGGCCTGTTTCATACAAAACTCAATTTTGGATTCGGGGTCAAAATACTCACCTAAACTTAATGATATATATATTTTTAATTAAAAGTTTCGTAAATATCTAGCACGCATGAGAAGTATTTTATTTATTTTTGTTTTACATTATAAAGTATAGGCCATTAAAGGAATTGATTTTTGGCGATTTTAGAGGCATCTTTAACAATTATTTTGGCGCTAAAGGTAATTTTAAATAAAAAAATTACTTATTTCTAATTTTGAAACTGGGAATTCATGGTGGAATTCCATATTAAAATGAATTTTTTGATTAAAAAATCTTTGTAACGTTTTTCCATTACCCTGATGTGCACCTATAATAAAATATTTAAAAAAAAAACCAACATAAAATGTAGCTGGTTATCCGTAGTTCATGTGACTAGGGGACAAAACTGCTATAAAAGTTCATCTTAGCAAACAAGACGGAAATTACAGGGAAATAACAAAACTAGAAACAACCATCTGTTCAAATAAAAGCTGACGAATGACTTTATATAATTTTAAAAGAACCCCATAGATTCAGTAAATAAACACAATGTAATCCGTCTTCCAGAGGGTAATAAGCCATCCCGAAAGTAGTTTTTAAGAACACAATAAACAGTACCGTCACCAATAAAATAAATTTCAAACAATAAAAACAATATTAGAAAAGCAGGGAACTCACTCCCGACATCCATGCTATATATACCATAGATTTAGTATTCATTGTACCAGTCTGAGGATGCCCGTGATAGTGTGAAACCGGTCCGGTCGAAAATAAATATGTGGAAAAAAGTTACAAAGGTTTTTTAATCAAAAAATTCATTAAGAAAAAATTTACCTTATATGCTTTGAAAATATAATGAAATATAAAATAAATAAATAAATAAATAAATATACTAAAATCGGCACTGGACTTTAAATTAAATTAAAAATGACCAATTTACGTTGGAACAAAAATTTGCTGTACATTATTTAAAATATCGACCCGAAAAAAAATTTTCATATTCAATAAAATATATATATTTTTTTTAAATACGATAAACCCGCAAACAACTTTCCATGTTGCCTCTAAAATTATGAAAATTGATTTTTTTTCATGGCATATACTTCATAATTTAAAACAAAAATAAATAAAATACTTATCCGTGCTAGATATTTAATAAACCTTTAATTAAAAAAGTATGTCATTCAGTTTGGATGGGTATTTTGCCCTCAAATCCAAAATTAAGTTATGTATGAAATAGGGCAGAGCAGCCGTTCCTCCTAATGCATGAGACAGAAGAAAAAAAGTTTTGTATAGTAGATAACAAAAAAATTAACATGATGCATAGTATATAAGGGCATAACATATAATATCTATGTATAATAGGTGGGGAGCAGCTTGCCGGAAGAAATCGGAAGCATTACTGACAAAATGCAAATGTTATATTCTAAATATACGCAAATTATGTAGTTATTTTATAAATATATTACTTTTGCTATCGTACAAATATTACACTCAATACAAATGCATCTAGATACCACATTTAATTGTTTTTTTTTCAATGCCTCTGCAATGTACTTAAGACTGCACATAATATTATTTTGATAATTAATTCTTATGCATGCAGCATACATTTTATTTAACTATTAGCAAATGACTGCATTGCATTGGATGCTTTTAATAGAAAATTTATATTAAAATATGTTACATAAAACGATAATAATAATAATAATAAATGGAATATTTCTATAGCGCCGTTTTCGTGAGAAAATCACCTCAAGGGCACTAACTATATTATTAGAATGTATATATCCATATATTTCATAATTAAATAATCTACGGAAAATCTACAAATTTCTCGATCAACTAAGGGTGGGTGGTTTCGGGTAATTTCAAACGTTTCGTCCAAATTTCAAATATTCTATTATACTCGTGTATTAAATGTTGTATTCAAGTTTTGCGAAAGTTCTATTCAAGTTCTGTTATTATTATCTTACAACATGGTTAGTAAATAGTTATTTCCCGGTGTTTGAATAAAACAGAGCTGGAATATTAACATTGAACTTTTGATAAATCCTTTAAGTTTCTCGAAACAACCCGCACTATCCAATTCCGATCTAGGTATCCAAGCGGCACGTCATATCTTTGTAGGGAGAGAGAGATTGAAACGTCACAAAACTGTTTTATCGCAGATTTGCTTAATTTACTTCACGTTTCACATATCATGCGTTCTAGTATAACAACCCCTGACTCGATGATGTCATATCTTCCTTGGGAGTTCCAAAACATTTTGACTCCATTCTCAGTCCATCCGCTCTACGCGTACAAACTGTCTATGCGCCGTGCATTATTTTCTGATATCTTTATTCATACATGGTTTATGTGACACTACTACCAAAAAAAGACATGCCCACCCACACATTATCAAATAACCTTTTTTGTAGTAAGTATTACCAGTCTAAACTATTCTGTCAAATGCCATTATTCATTGGATTCGTAGATTGAGGTTCTGACTCACTGGAAAGGCCGGTCTATTTTACTATTTTATTTATCTCTGTTCGGTGGGTGTTCCAGCGGAACAATGAGTAGATCAATCACTGAGCCTGCACCTAGATCCACATCACATACTTTAAATAACCAGCGAAAATACTCCTACATGTCTTTTTAGGAATTTATATTCAATATTAGGTTGTTCAATTGCAATTTCTGTCGTCCCACGACGTTTTCACTTTTCCGTGCTGTTCTACAGTTTGTCTCTATTTATGACTAGCGCGATCCCGTGAAAAATCACTGGATATTTTAATAAAATAAAAAATTAAAATAAAAACCTTAAACTAACCGTAAAATATGGTATCCATTACGCCAACAACTATTTTAAGAAGTATGGCATAAATTCATCATATCTAGAGGTTGTTTATTTTGTGTTTTAGAATTTTAATGTTACAGTTACGTAATTCGTACTCACATCGCAACCGAAATTTTAGTGTTTTTTACTTATCCTATCATTATTATTCGATATTCGAAAACGGTTTATTTTTGTCTCGTTTAAAAAAATTTGTAAACTTTTTTTTTTATGTGATACCAGACAAAAGTCCCAACTGCTACAACCGTCTGAAGCCAGTGTAACTATTGCATCTCCAATTGGGGTATATTGTGAGGCTATATGTATTGAAGAGAGGAAGGAGATGGGGAAGAAGGAAGGTGGGGAAGTACCTGGCTAATCAGATCAGGTCTCCAAACATGGCAAAAGCCAATTCAAACAATGATGGTCTTTCACCAGGGCGATACTGACAGTATCTACCACCCTTTAACGTTCCGTAAATATAATACATATTATTTTAAATGAATAAATTATGAAATAACACAATTTAATCATATAAAATTTACTTGTTCACTTAGGGATTTAATAATAATAATAATAATGTTTTATTTCAGCAGAACAAAGCGGTGAGTGCAATACTCTGTCTGCCATATAAAAAGAATACATTTTAAGAATAAAAAATTACACACTGTAGAAATATAATATAAAAACATAAAATAAATTAAATTAAAATAACATATTTAACACTTATGCTACAATGGCCTGAGGGAAGTTCTCCATCTACGATGTAGGGGCGCGCCATGCCACAGGGCGACGGCCTGGACAAGAGTGTTTTCCGATCTCCGGTAGCGCTGACTCGTCCCGGCTATTCTGTGGCGCATCAAAGAAGCGAACCCATGCACCCTTCCCTCTGCAAACATCTGCGAGGCGCTGCATCTCCAAGGGAGGCCGAACAGCGCCCTGTAAGCATGGTTATATTGCACTCGGAGTGTGTCCATGACGCTTTGTGTGTATCTAGTCCATAGTTCGCTAGTGTAAAAGCTCATGCAGTATGTCTGGAATAGTTGCTTTTTTACCGGAAAACTGCACCTATTAAATCTTCTGGCGAGCATGTTGGCGCGTACGCACAGCGCTCTTCTTTGGCGTTCTATGTCATTTTTATCATTTAGGTCATCAGTGATGACATGCCCCAAGTATTTGATTTTGATTTTGATTGAAACCGCAGCCTCCAGATTCGTAGCCAAGGATCATAACCACTTTATTTCGGTACATGCCAAAGCATTTTATACTTTTTTTTATTTATAGTCACGTGTGACAGCTTTTAACGAGGGTAGGAGATATTATTTACACATTATTGTATCCACTTGTTAACATAAAATATTAACTTAAATTATAAAACTATTTCTAAAACAAATTTTAAATCTAATTCTAAAACAAATTCAAAAACACATTACTGACAGCCTCCTTCCATCCGTAAACGTAAAGAGGCAGACAAAAATGAACATTTAAAAAAAACATATATTACAAATAATCCAAATTTATATGTATTTAAAATACTCTCAGAAGAGCGTTGTTTGAAATGGTTTTACTTGCCAGATCTGAATAGTTAGGCATTTCCTAACCATTGTCTTCCGAATCTCCGTATCTTTGTAAGTTTCCTTCAGCCACACAACATTCATTCAATTAGAAATGATGTAGCTCCGTTCAAATATCAATAAACTGGTCAACACCCAAAAATACATGCCTTGCGGTCTGCTAAAGCAAGAGAGTACGAATGATTTTTCTGTAAATTCTATTCTGGTAATTATGAAAATGTATAAGGTTTCAATAGACAATAATTCTCAAACAGTAATCTTTAAATACTATATGAAATTCATACTGGAATTTTTAGGTAAAATGATCGAGATTGTTTTAATTAGTTTTCAAACACCACACATTTTAGGACATTTTGATAAAATATTTAGTGTATTTCATAAAAATTAAAATATTACCGTTTTAGGATTTTTATCTTTTGCAACCTTATATATATTCCTTACTCCCTGTTTAGAATTTATAGATAAATCATTTGTAATATTCCGTCAGTTAGCAAACTACAAATTGATCTTTAGGGATTTTTTTAGTGTTGTCCCGTAACAAAACTTTCAGTTGGTGGTTACCTACCTGACAAAGTTATGAAATATTTGATAAATTCGAGATGGGCATTATTGAATTCAACTTTGAAATAATTTTTTTAAATATAAAATGCATTTTAATCTTTCCTTCTTTCCTATGAACGACACATTTAAAACAGATGGTGTTACAACAGAGCACTTCGTAATACAACCATACTAATTGAAAGAAAAAC
>JAHDVE020012175.1:0-22399 GCA_022606495.2 Halesus radiatus | reverse complement strand
CCAACTGATTAGAAATAATTTCATTGCAATATTTCGTAGGAATTTTGATGTACTAAAATCTTATTTTATCATAGTACGCCAATGACATTTTTATAAGATAGTTATATTGTTTTATGGAAATAGCTGCACCTCAATGGCTTCGAAACTGCAGTTTTACGAACTTTTAAATAATATGATGTTTATTAAATTAAAATATATAAATAGTAGAACCTGCAGACAAGCTGTTATGGCAGCTTTGCATGACTACTTATTAGTTATTGTAAAAATTATTGTAATATCTATGTTTTATAATAAAATAAACGAACACCTGCAAAATTATTCAATTTGTTCAAAGTGTGTAACAAATGTTGGCCAAAGAAAAAAACAATTTTGTTGAAGATACACAAAAAAATCGACAAATCAATATTAGTACCATTCGTGTCGTTTACGGAAATAACGATATCGGTTTGCTAATATCAAATATTACATAAACGTTTATTCGAAATCTCTTGAAGGAAGGTTTTTACATTACCCGAATTCTCCTTTGTTCTCTTAGTGAATCATTTATTCTGCTGATACTCATTTCTCCACACATCTCTTCTACGAAACATCTATATTTTCTCTACTCGATTTTGTTCACACTGTTTACGTCGGTTTTTCACCATTTTCGGAACTCGATTGATTGGATCACATATGAGCTCTCACACAAAAGTTACAGATATTTCACGTAAAAAAATATATATTTTGCTTATGTAGGTATGTCATACTAAACTATTGATAGTGTTGCTACTTTATTTATTAACTCGTTGTGCAATATTTTCGTATTTTTCCCCCACCGCTCTAAAGATATTCCTGTTATAACGAGGGTCCATCTCGTGTAACCCATATCGCTGCATTTCGCATACGATGGATTGAAAGGTCGCACTTTATCGACGATTTTGACGTAAGTACTAGTAAAGCGTACGAAGACATTTAAAGATTTAAATAATCCAGCAATTACGTGTAATGTAGGCATTGAGTGACGTATGCACCTAGTATCCTGTCTCATGTCTCATGTCGAACGATAGTGTCCGAATATGTCCGAGGTTCGTGTCTACATATTGATATAAGGTATAGATTCGTTCTCGAGGACATCTGGTATGAAACAACAGGACGAGTGGATTATTAATGGCATGATATCGATTGGAAATATGTGTATAAGAATTTTATCGATGGATTTTGCATTAAAGGGTAGGTTTGAAAGCGTTGGGAGATTACCGGCTTTAATTTTGTCTTGAATGAATAAAATCCCTAGAGTCTCGAATTCGTGGTTAGATTTTTCCTTTTTAATTACATTAGAGTGGGAAAAAATCGTGAAATTTGAAAGGATCTAATTATGGTTAAAACACAGTAAAATTTGGCAAAATATTGTAAAAAATTATGTTATTGAAGAAGAGAAAAAAGTGTCCAAATGGACATACTGGTTCCTCAAATAGATAAAAAAATCTAAATGAACAAACGACACCATGACGCCAAAGCTTTATAATGTTTCATAGAATATTTTCCGAGAGAAAAATTGATAAAATATTATTAAATATGCCGAAGAAGAGAAAAATATTCTCAGAATGGACTAATATTCTCCAAATGGACAAAAATATTGCCCATAAACATTCCGCACATATCTACAAATATATAAACAAATATTTGTAAATCTGATATTTATATCCCTAGTTAATCTATCTAATTAAATGTACAAAAGAATAATCGGAATGGACAATATATTGTTAAAATGAACAAAAATTTGACCAAATGGATAAAATATTATCTATAAAGTATTACTATTATTTTATTTTTGATGCCTTGTTATTTTCTTGTTTTTATTTATATTAATAAAAAATATTATTTAATTTTAAAATTTCTAATATAAATTTATTATTCACTTCTTCTTAATCCGTCCCTCCTTTCACGTTCTGTCTCTTTCTATTGTCTCACTATTTCATTGTTTATTTTATATTTTGTCTCCTTTTTTGGTATATCCCAACTATATACCTGCTCGCATATGCTCACTACATGTATTTTTGTTTTGTTTTCATTTTTACCCCGATGAAGCATGAGATAGACGAAACTGGTGTATTTATGAAATTTAACAATTAGAAAAAAGAATAGTTGTCAAAATGCAAGTTTTATATTACTTAAATTTCACAAAGAAAATAAAAACTTTGTGGTGACATTTTTAATAAAATGAATAAGAAACGTATACTATGTATAGCGATGAGGGAAGTTTCGATTCCGAATAACGTTGAAATTTTTATTCAATTTATTTTTTATAACTTATTGAAGATTCTAAACCTCATTGTAATATTTAATCATTGAAGAAGATAATATTAACACATCCCAAATGAACCACGAAACCGAAAAAAACAACAGAAAATAAAAAGATTTCATATTTTCATATGAAGCGGTAACTTGGTGATGTGACATTATAATTTATAAAATAAAACAATAACTTTGTTTTACATCACTTTTATTTATACTTTAGCCGACCGGGTTAATCAATTGTTTATTAATCCATTGTATTAATCCATAACACATGTGCATCTTAGTTCATAGTTTAGTTGTATACTGCCCTGAAGAAGCTACGGTAGTAGCGATACCCGGTCGGCTAAAGTATAAATAAAAGTGATGTAAAACAAAGTTATTGTTTTATTTTATAAAAAGATTTCAGTCGCATCTGGGGCTCGAACCCAGGACCTCTACGGGGTAACCGCTTAACCAAATTAGCTAATGAGACCAGTTCAATTTACGCCATTTACCGATATCATACTTCAAGTTCAAGACTTGTTAATATTATCCTCCAATTTTATAAATCCCATATTATTGACTGATATCCCTATGATGATTGCAAAGTTTCATCCCGAACTCAATTTGCAATCGGAATAAAGTCTCGGATATACCTACCCGATTTTTATTTATATGAGACATCTATTGGCTTATTTTACAAGTCTGGAAAGAAATATTCAATTTATTTTTTATAACTTATTGAAGTTTGTAAATCTCATTGCAATATTTAATCATTGAAGAAGATAATATTAACACATTCCAAATGAACCACGTAACCGAAAAAAACAACAGAAAATATAAAGATTTCAGTCGCATCTGAGACTCGAACCCAGAACCTCTACGGGGTAACCGCAAACCAACTTAGCTAATGAGACCAGTTCATTTACGCCATTTACACCGATATCATACTTCAAGTTCAAGACTTGTTAATATTATCCTCCATTTTTATAAATCCCATATTATTGGCTACTATCCCTACTGAAATCTTTTTATTTTCTGTTGTTTTTTCGGTTTCGTGGTTCATTTGGGATGTGTTAATATTATCTTCTTCAATGATTGAAATTTATAGCTTGGATAGTGGTTTATGCAAAACATTTCATATTCGTCTTTAAAAAAATGCTATCAATTTATTGATGATATATGCAAATATTCACAAACATCCACAAAAACCCATACATATTTACAAATATCCACAAATATCCAAAAATTCCACCATCGAAGGTAGGCTTATGGCTGAAATGCTGACGCACTCCGGAGGAAAATCATTGGGTAAGTATTCTGAAAACAATTATGTTGAGAAAGTGAATCTTGTGATATTACATGTTGACGGAATCCCGGAAAAATCATTCCACTCAACTGGTTGCAACAATTCGAAAACATTTTTTTTAATACTACGTCCGCCAAAACAGATATTTGCGTAATATTTTGCTTGCTCCCTAGCTACGAAGTCCCTATCCTAAGTGCTGATTTAAATGTTTGACTAAATACAGCAGGATAATTTTGTAGCACCTATACGTCTAGCTCGCCAGTGATACACAATTATTGATATGGTTCTTGGCGGCAAAGGTTTCCCACCCCTTACTTAATTAACAGAAGCACGTGGTGCTCTCCATAAATTCGGAAACGTAATTACGCGATAATTTTTCCTCCGGGGGCTGCGGAAAAATTACCAGATAAAATATGAAATAATGTAAGTAACTAAACGCAGATCCCAGATTCATTTATTTTATTTGTAATGAACTACGCGGGGTCATGCTGAAAATATGAATGTTTAATTTCAAACGTGGCATATTAAACGGGTTGTACACGAATGCTTAAATTATTTCGGTGAAATGAGATCCCAATTTTATTCACGAAAACCAAATAAATGGTCATAATAAAAAAAAAACATGTCAGGTGCAATGTTCTGTATTAATACTTAAATATTAATTATGTTTGCATTTTCAGATTTTCCAAAGTACCTCCAACAAATTGTACTAACACGATGTAAACGTTATTAATTATCCAATGAACCATCAATAATTATTTATTTTTTCTTCAAAAGATTGGTATTCACTTTGTGTAAATATTATCTATAGTATTTAATAATCAATTAAATATTACTAATATATATATATATTTAAATAGCTATCTCTTGAAATAATTTTCACATTAATAACTATTTAAAAAAATATTATTAATATTAATAAAAATAATTATTTTATTTTTATTGTTATTTTGTTGATTTTATTTATATTAATAATAAAAATAATTTATTTTTCTTTCTAAAACATTTTTGAGTAATTCCTTACTACTACTTTAATCACTTTTTGTTAATGTTTATAATTTGTGTGTTCTTACATTATTGTGTTCTATGTTTATCAATTGTCTATACATGACTTTATTATTTTTGTAAGTATTCTGTATGTCCCGATGAGGAAAGCTTCGCTTTCGAATAATCTTCATATTCAAATATTAAAAAAGTGGTGTTTTCATAGTAATTTTTATTAATTTATTAATAATTATTTAATTCATAATTAAATTAATTTATAAATTATTATTACGATATCCTGTGTGGACATCTTAAATTACCACCGGAATAAGCACTCCATAAAATAATATTGCTTACTAATCGTGAGTGATTTTTGTTGTTGTTATTGTTGTTTTACATGATTTTTTTTTCTATTACTAATTTATTTATAATCTTATTATAACTTGTCTTAATATATGTGGAAATCTTCAATTACCACTTCAATAAAGTGGTTTCTACACGTGCGGGCGACCCAATACTAAAATTAGCCATGGCGTCGAAAGGTTCGACCATCCGGTCGTCCTTTCCAAAAGTTGGTAGGCTTGACTTTAGGAAAGGACTACCGGATGGTCGATCCTTTTGACGCAATGGCTTTTTTGTGGAAGCTACTTAAGAACCCCATAATAATATTTTCTTGCTATGATCGGTTTTTTGTTTTATATGATTTTTTTATGCCTTGTTTTATTAGAGGTGAAGCCACAAGGATACAATCCTTAATTGGTTATATTTTTGGTGTACAATACGTGTTAAAAATGATAAAACATAAACTGTGGATTTTCACCATGGTGGAACATCACAAATTTTTGTCTTACCGCGTATTCCCGATTACACTCGATTGTACCATCTTTTCCTGGGGTCTTCTTGACAGACCACCTACGCGACGTACATTATCCATTTTCCCTCTCTCGATTCATCCACTCTACAAGTCCTAACCATCCAAACGTCCCCCTCTGATACACTGTGCACAATTGCATTAAAAATGTTACGTAATACTCGTTACATTAAAATAATACGACATTCAAATATTTCATTTTAATGTGTAGGTAAATCATTTCCTCAGAAAGGGAGACCCCAGTAAGGATTATATGTCATTATAATAATTTCGTTCTCCTTATTTCTAAAATGGTAACAAAAAACATGTCATTCATATTATTATCGCTTTTTTCATTACAATCTTTTCATTTACGATCGTAGCTACGTCGTTTTACTAGACGTAAGGATCGTTATCCTCAAATCTATTAGTGAGGGAAATATTATGTTTTTTCTTTTGGTAAGCATCTTTTGGACTTAAAAATAAATAATTAATTATTGTAGTGTTTAATTGGAGTTCCATTTATTTATTTTTAATTGGAAGGCCTTAAAAATATAGAATGAAATGGCCGTATATTAAATTTACTAGAATAACTATAGATAAACAAACGAACTAATGATCCTAATATAATGCTACTAAATAAAATAAAATAAAAATTACACATTCACCACTACTTAGTATTTTCGCTAATCAATCAATCACAATAATAAATTAAAATAATTCATGGATTTATCACACACATTTAAATTTTAAATCGAATTCATGTCGTTGTCTAACAATTAAGAAAAAAACTGCGATCACTAAAAGCGGGGAAAACTGATTTCAATTGAAAGTACTTCACAGAAGAGAGAATTTTTACTATCACCATCTTTTTCTAAGTAAAGAATACGAAAAAAGCTGTCGCAATAATAAAAACAAAAATGTTTGCAGAACTTAATAATAACATTATTAAATTTATTTACTTTAAATTAAAAAAAAAAAATAAATGCATGTTCTGTTTTACTAGCAAGGAATACAGACATATTATATATTGTGTAAAGTTTTTTTGCATACTCTTGTAAGTATTGAATTCCACGTGTCAACTAACAACAGGAGTAGAATTTTCATACTTGGGATAAATAATTCCGACAAAGTGGAAGGAACAAAGCGCGTCCTAGCGTGAATTCTAATTGGTTGGTTCTAGGAGCCACGTGTTCACGGCTAATTATTTTCCCGCCAAAATAACAAACCGCGCGCTGTTTTCGGGTCTAATTAACTGAACTACAAAACGGTGTACACTTTCAAAGGTTTCCTTTAACAAGAACAGCATTTATGGTGTCACTGCAACGGAAGTCGGATGCTTTTCACATTTTTTCAGATTTTGGAAGACTTTCTTTGTTGTCAAAATCTTCAGGCTAATTATTAGGATTGTCACATAAATAAATGGAAAACGCAATTCTACCAAGAAAATAGTATATTTTTCTTCGTCTTTACTTAACCGGTTTACAACTAGACAAATTTGAAAGTTTTGAAATCAGAAAAAGCGTTAATATTGAATTAAATTTAATAAATAATCTTTTTTTTAAATAGTTATCTCTTGAATTGATTTTCATATTAATATTAAAAAATATATAATAATTTCTAATATGAATTTTTTATTATTTTAATATATGATTATGTTATATTAGGATCATTCGTTCGTTTGATAATTTCTATGAAAAGGAGTGGGAGTAAATAAAAGCATATAAATAAGTCGTCACAATGTGGATTAACCTCAGTTTGAAAATGGCCTTAAACGTCGAATCAGCTGTCACAATAATAAAAACTAAACATACTTGTAGAACTTAATAATAATATTATAAAATTTGATTTACATTAAATTTAAAAAATAAATAAATGGAGTTCTACGAATTAAACACAAAAACAATTAATTAATAGTAGAATACAATGTCGTACGTACTAAGCTAATGGGTACACTGCTTTTCTTAAGTTAGAGCTTAAAAAATTCTCTCATATTTCGAGCGAAGAAGAATTTTGTCTTTGCGTAAAATAATACTTCCTTGCTAATTTAAAACCTTTTTTCTACAAAAGCATTTCCCTAAAAAAGCGCAAAAGTAAAGAGAATAATAATTCGCTCGTTGGGAGAGAAAATTTTGTAAATTGTCTCTTCCCCGGAACTATAAGGGTTGCACTTTCAAGCAGTGTTTACGGTTTTCTAGGATTTTACGGAAAAATTACCGCATCTGGAGCGGAAAACTGCGCAGCGCGGAGGTTTATTAATATTTTAGTACTTTCTAAGTATTTTAATAAATACGGCGAATAAAAGTCCTGCGCTGCATTTTGTGGAAACATGATGTAAGTTTTTGTGGTGTTGGAAAATAGGATTTTCAGAAAAATAAAGCCGAATTATTAACAGTTTGACCCCTGTGGCAAAATGGCGGTTGTGTCGGTGCAGCTGACTCAAGGGAAAAAGCGTGCAAACAAAACTGTAAAAATAATTTCTAATATGTTGGGTCTTGGTGTTGTTTTCATGAAAAATGTCTAGATTTGTTAGGTTAGGTTAAGTAAAGTTCCTGATACCGAAAAAAACAACAGAAATTAAAAAGATTTCAGTCGCATCTGGGACTCGAACCCAGGACCTCTACCTATCCGGGGTAACCGCTTAACCAACTTAGCTAATGAGACCAGTTCAATTTACGCCATTTACACCGATATCATACATCATGTTCAAGATGTTTTATCGGTTTCGTGGTTCATTTGGGATGTGTTAATATTATCTTCTTCAATGATTAAAAATAGTAAATTTAATTATGTTTATTATTCATATATACATAAAGCTCATTACAATATTTGAAGCCTCTCATTATTATTTATATTATCTCGGGCCCAAAGTAAAGGCGCGTACAAAGCTAAGTTTGAACCAGCGCCAATCCGCAATATATGGGGCTTTGTTTAGTTGAACAAAATGTGCGGAGCTTTCTTCCCCCACAGAGTTTTAGGCCCAATGAACAGATATTTCCTAGAAGTGTGAACTGAGCTGATTTGAATTACAATTAGTGATGTCACCAATTTAAATAAGACCTTTTGACTTTTTATGACAATGTTTACCTGCTCAAGAAAAAAAAACGTAAGGCGAAAATGAGCTTACTTCGGGAACACGATTGACCCATACCCTAAATGGAATTTGCATACTCTAATCATTGCAAATAAAAAAAAATGCTTCTTCAGAACCACAAGGAACTTTCTTGACTAGCAATTTCTAAAATGCTTTATTTTTCAATCAGCCAACTATCAACTAGCATTGAGTGGAAATTAGGTACTTCATCAGCTCTAGATCCCATCGTAAAGGCCCGCAGAAAATAATTATGAAAATTGTACTCTAATGTCTCCTAATTGCAAAGAGTAAATCAATTTACAAATCATTTGACGTTCGATAGGTCTATGTAAAACTATCCTAAATCACCTTTATAATAACGAACACATGGAACAAGGGGTAGGGGTAGGAGTAGGGATAGGGGTAGGGGTAGGGGTAGGGGTAGGGGTAGGGCAGGGTAGGGGTAGTAGGGGTAGGGGTAGGGGTAGGAGTAGGGGTAGGGGTAGGGTTAGGGGAAGGGGTAGGGGTAGGGGTAGGGGTAGGGATAGCGGTAGGGGTAGGGGTAAGGGTAGGGGAAGAGGTTGGGCTAGGGGTAGGGGGGAGTGGTAGGGGAAGGGTAGGGGTAGGGGTAGGGGTTAAAGTAGGGGTAGGGGTTGGGGTAGAGGTAACACATCAAAACTTTACAATACAGGTTTGTCTAGTAATGCAGGTTATGTACGAGTACAACTTTAAATACATTATACTTATTAATTGATAAACTAAAGTTCTTAAAAACTTAAGACAAGATTTTTGTGCATAGCCCAAATTGAAAAAAACCTTTCCGAGCAAAGATAAATGTCGCCGACAGGACTCGAACCTGCACCCTTCTGATGTCCGGTCAGATGCTCTACCGTTGAGCTACGTTGGTTTATCGCAAACCCGCCAAGTTAATCAATATATACTAGTGTTTCATTCAATAATTACTGTTTTTTATACGTTATATTTACGCTATTTCATTATAACTGTTCTCATATGTACGAGTATATATATTAATTTCTATCGGATACTGCTATTACATAAAAAAATGTTATAAATATTATGACATATATTGTGCAATAAAAAAGGTAAACCAATTGTAACCAATACCCCGAACATTATATTCATGTTATTTATTTGGTGAAATAAACAAATATCGAATACCAAATACGGATCCGCTCGCAGCGCACTTCTATCGGGTCTCTTCAGTGTTTAGGACGGTGGATTATCGCGGAATACATTACGCTTCAATTACTATCCAACTTCCATTTGATGAGATACCTTTTGAAAATTCGGCTATTTTAGCGAACTTTGTGCAGTTTGAGAGATTTTTGTAAATCTCGTGTTGAATTTATTTTAGTATGTTGGAAATTAAGCCAGTAGCGCACAGTTCACAGAAAGCCGTTAACAACAAAAAAGTATTTTTTAGTTAATGTTATTTTGTTTTATTCAAGAATATATATAGTACTTACCTTTTCATGTGAGTCCCAGCTGCTCCTAATGGTCCAGTGAGACTACCCCAATTGGGGTACTTTGTGAGGCTGAAGGTAGGCGGGAGGGGAATGACATGGGTAAGAGGTAGGTGCGGAATTACCTGGCTATTCAGATTTGGTTGCCAAACACGACTAATTCAAACAACGTTTCGATTCTGAATGTTGGTCTTTTACCAGGGTCATACTGAAAGTATCTAGCACTCTATAACGTTTCAATATATATAACCTACATATTATTTTAAATTACAATGTGTGAAATATCACAAATTAATCAATTCAAATTTACTTGTGGACGCCGAGATTTGAACCCGCGACCTCCGGATTCGTAGCCAACGTAACCACTCAACCACGGAGGCCGTCATACCACATACCTAACAAGCATTATTTTGCAAATGTTGTCAGTTTTCATTGTCATTTCCATCATGGGCTGTGTAGCTTTGAAATATTCATGGCGTGAAAAATAAGATAAGTCAGCGCAGCTTATTGTTTGTTCAGTGTTTTTTAGTTGTTCAAAAATAACGAAAAAATTTACTCTCAGGCGAAACCGGTTAATACTCTTATTGCATATAAACGTAAAAATCTCCAAATTATTAGGTAAATTCATACATCCGTAGCAGAGGGGTTATTATCATTTTTTCAACATTATTTTTGCCAATACGATAAGGTTTCTTTTGTTGAAATCAATTAATGTTTTTTTTAATACATATTGTGATTCTATTATTTTAATTTGTATTACATAATGACATAAACTTATAATTTAATACATATTTTGGACAGAGGAATATTAAATTTCACGCTGCAAGACTTTATAATGCCTTACCGATGCAATTAAAAAAAAATTACAGCAATTAATATCGTTAAAAATAGAGTCAAAACTTTTCTGAAAAATCTGAGTGAATATGATCTTGCAAACTATATAAAATGGAATTAAGATAAATGGATATTTAGTAAATAAAGTGCAGGCCGCCTCAGGACACTTCTCCCTAGTGAGGAGGACTCTGAATACTGTGACTTTGTACTATTATTATAATAATATGCTTCACTTACTTACTGTTCTTATAATTATGTTTTGTAATTGGAAATTATTACTAAAGTCACATACATGTAAAACCTTTAAATAGAAACTAATACAAAAAATGAAATAATAATAATATGTATGATTATAAATATAATAATATGATAATATTATATTATATTATAATATTATATTATATTATTATTATATTATCATAATATTATAAATATAATAATATGATAATAAATAATAATAATAATAATACGTAGCTCAATGGTAGAGCATCTGACCGGCAATCAGAAGGGTGCGGGTTCGAGTCCTGTCGGCGACATTTATCTTTGCTCGGAAAGGTTTTTTTCAATTTGGATGAGTGTTTCAGGCTAATAATTATTGTTTATAAAAATAATTGTTACCCTTTGCTCTATGCACAAAAATCTTGTCTTAAGTTTTTAAGAACTTTAATTTATCAATTAATAATAATAATATCTCCATTTGCGTCACATCCCAGTCGTCTATTGGCGCAAAAACAAAATTGTTTCATTGGTTACCGAAAAGCCCTCTGGCGATAGAGAATTGCCTTTTTGTTCGCCATTTTCGTTGCCAAAACAAAGTTATTACATTAAAATGTACATTTCAGGAATACCCCGGTTACACCGACTCCCTCTGGATTTTGTAAAATTTCTTTTTTTTAATGCCAGAGATGCATCATTTTTTAGAAAATGCTGATCTGAAAAGGGCTTACATAAAAAATGAAACAACATGGAACAGTACCAATAAAATTTCCTCTTAGAAGTGTAAAACATCAACGAGAAAAATACACAATATAAACATCAAAACGTAAATTAAATACACGCAAAATAAACACTATTAATACGCTTTCCACCATATTTATGAAAACACAGCATATTTTGGGTTTTAAAATTGTTGGTTTAAAAATATTGAATCGATATTTTTATAAATAAATGCTAAAATCAGCGTTCTTTGAGAGAAATGTGCTTTCAAAGTCACCAGGAGTTCCTTCGCTTCAGCAAAGGAATTCCTGGTGAGTAGGACCATCAAAAACAGTATGAATTGTCTTGTTACCATTGTAATTTGTTACTATGTTTTTAAAAATAAAATGTTTTGTTATTTTAATTGAATTAAATTCGTGGAATCCAGACGGAAATAAATATTCAAAGATGTGGTTTGAAATCAAAATGTCAACTGTATTACGTTTCCAGTGGAGGTAATAACAAATTCTGTGAATTTAGGCTAGTATATTTTACTACGCAAAATGTTCTACTGCAACTTTAACAAAATTATGAGGACCACGTGTTTTCACAAACATAATCTAGTCATATAATGAACAATATTCTCCGTAACCTATAGCAGTCCTATATCTTTTTGCTGTCCCTTAACATTAAATGTCCCATATGATTTGAAGCATCTTACTTTACAATTTAATACCGCACAACTGCGCACTGCACACGTCACCAAATGCACATCGCCTGACACTGATAGTCTCCAATTGTCGTCAAAGAGCACGCACGTTCCAAATTTAAACTGAATGCACTTTGGCATTCAACAAAAATTTCCCGCCAAATGCAATACAACACCGAGCTTTGCTAAACCAACCAATAAGAGGTGACTTTCCACACTCAGGAATCTTAAAATCATAGAGACACTTTGCAAAAATGCAAAAAGAGTGTACCCGAAAATGATGAATCGTATGTATCGAGACTAAGAGCTTTTTATGCGGAGCTTTCAAATAACTCGGCTCACGCATTATGGATCATTCTGTAATTATTCTTCTTATTATTGTCTCCGCTATTCATGAATAACGATCGTAGACTAGGGAGTTAATCCTGGGACGTGCTGTAGTAAAAATAACATTCCACCGTCTCTCGGCAAAGTGAATGCGAAACTGAATGGGTTTGGAATGTGCCAAGGATTTGCCTTGCGATGGGACTCGGCTTGAAGTTTCACTGACGACTGACTGTTGCGCGAGTTTATTAATTATTTCTTAACAGCTCGTTACGGGGTGAATGGCAAAAAGTCTGACTTGAAGGAGATAAGGCCGACAGATGGACAGAAGATGGGAATTAGTGCTTTGGCGAGGTTCGTTCTGCTTTCAGGAATATTTTTTCGGCACATATTTTGTATTTTTCACGAGTTCGCCTAATAAAATTTTCTTCTTTTGTAAAATTTACCGTCTAAAGAGGGCACCCATCCTGGTTCAGCTAATCAAGTTTTTCAGAAGTGTTCAATAACAGACATTGGGATTTTGTTAGGTGTGAGATTAGTTTAGGTTTCGATTGATAAAATATCCGAGAAAATTGAGATTTTGTCCCCAGGGAATTTTTTTCGACATATTTATTAACTATACTGGAAAAAACATTCAGCGCCATTCGATATCTACAAACAGATAAAAAAAATAATTCGGTTCTAACTGTCAACAACAGTTGGAACTTAACGTTGGCCAAGGTGTATTCTACTTAAAATAATGAATTAAATTATGTATGATATTTTAGGTCATCATATTTTCTAACCAAAAACAAATGATTTTTCATTGGTTCGCATTGCATCGCCTTGAGAGGCAATTTTGACAATTATTAGCGAGTGTAAATATTTGAAAATATAATATCACGTCCGTACTACTTATAAAATAAATAATAACGATTGTCAAAAAGCATTTTGATTGGCTTAAATTTAAATAACAAACGACCGATTAACGTTGGAATATAAATTTTTTGTACTTATATAATTTAAAAGTTGACCAAAATGTTTTATTAACTAACTAACTAACTAACTAACCATCACGCCGTTTCCCCACAGGGGTAGGCAGAGAGGACGGACCGCCAAACAACTCGATCTTGGCATACACTTCTTGCTTCATTCACTTTCATACAACGTCTCATACATTCTCTTCTGTTATTCCGACTTCTGACATGGCCCGACTCAAGTATTTGATTCACTTGATCGTGCCATGTCTTCCTCGGGCGTCCCCGGCTTCTTCTTCCATTCACATTCGCGTCATATATTCTTCTTACACTCCTTTCTTCGTTCATTCGCTCTACATGCCCAAACCATCTAAGCGTCCCTTTCTTAATCTTGCTCACTACGCTTACATCAGCCTTGCATTCTTTACGAATCTCAACATTTTTCACACGATCATACATGGTTTTACCACACATTTGTCTCAGAAATCTCATTTCTACAGCATTCAGTCTACTTTCATCCTTCCTCTGCCAGTTCCATGCCTCACTGCCATACATCAGGGTTGGTATCAGCACTCCATTGTGGACTGCTAGCTTCGCTTCTTTGGACAACTTTTTGTTTGCGCCAACCGCGTTCAGTCCTCCGTTAATGGAGTTTCCTGCATTCACCCTTCTTTCAATATCCCTATCAGTCTTTCCATCTCTCGTAAACATACTTCCCAAATACACAAACTCGTCTACCTGCTCCAAGTATTCATCATTCACAACTATATTGCACACTGTGTTCGTACTCTCTCTTTCAAACACCATGTTTTATTATATATTTCATTATATTGACATAGCAGGTTTCGCAAGATTATTTTTTTTAATAAATAACATTCTTTTATTATTCATATTGTACGAGAAATAACAAAACGTCGGAATATTATTTTTATTTGGTGATTGGCAGTAGTAATCAGTTGGCTCTATAATTGATCAGTAATTAGAAAGTACTGAAAGGTTTATCTAAGATATCTTTTAATGCACATGTGGGCAACCTCCGGTCCGCGGACGTGTCTAGTTTCGGTCATACCAAAAGCCGTTCAGTGACTTCAAAACCTCGAACATCAAAAAATAATAATAATAAAAAAAACTAAAACCCAAAACTAAAAATCTCTTAAAAACTACCACAGAATGTCACCATAAAAAAACGGTGTTGTGATTTCTAACGTTTATTTTTCATCTTCTTCTCTGTACCACTTCTTTTAAAGTTTGTGTTTCCCTTCATAACTAACTATTACTATGTTGTTTTTATTTATATTTACCATTGCTAATTACTCGAGTTCTCGAGAGTCACACTAGTAGACACTTTTGCTTAAGCGCCCCGGAGACGAGAGGTTTTTATTCTAATTATGGTCTCGGTTGACTTCGAGATTGAGGAAACAATTGACAGTCAAAAGCCCGAGCAAGGGATAGAAAAGCACTTTTTGATCTCGCGAAAAATGCCAACAGAAAATGATAATTGTGCGCAAGAATAAGAATCTTATTCTTCATGTTGGATTTTTTCGATAATGTGTACGTTTAGAACATAGAGATGGTTTCTTTCCGAGACGAGATAATGAAGATTCCTGTTAAATAATTAACTAACTATGTACGCAAACATGAAGAATATCTTATTGTAAAAATTTTGTGTACAATGCCTGGGAATTTTTCTCCTTCTTCTCGTTTCAACTATGGTTAGAGGTGTATAAATGTGGAGATAATCTTCTCTACCCAGTGAGCGGGCTGCCTGTTGCCACTGTAGAGCTTTTATTTATTTTTATTTCAAAGAATTGTTTGTTGTGTTTTATGTGATAGCGGCACTTGCTAATAGCATATTATATTTAAGAACGCTCACTAAGGTAATGGAGGGTACGAGATAGAATTTGGGCGGAAACGGAGGGTCGGCGCTGAAGGTCCAGTGGCACAGGTTGGAGATGGAGAAATTCGAGTTCGGTTCTAATTTGGAGTAAAATCTATTATATGTTTTATTGTGTATGTGTGTGATTTTCCTTTTAATGTAAATTGCTGTGCCACCTCCGCGTGAGTTTAAGCGGTCATTTCTGTAAAGGGTATAATTTGTAATATTGGGCGAAGACGATGCGTTTAGGTGAGTTTCATTTACAAGAATGATGTCTATTGTACGCGTATTGGTGAAAATTCTAATATTCGTGAATATTTTGTTAAAGACCTCTTGCATTCCAGAATGTGGTACGTAGCGCAGATGGATTAATAGATTTAGCTATTGAAAGTGAATAAAGAAATGATCTGGGAGGTAATACATTCAGTACATGGGAATGGGATGGTTTCTTTCAGAGCTGGATCTATGTGAGCTTTAATATTGCATTGATCATGGGATGGTTTCTCTGCCGACGGAGCGATTTTACAATTTTTAATAAGGGAATTTTTTAGAACATGAAAAATTGATATGAATGATTTCTTGAAAGAGATCTCAAGAATGTAATTTTTTGAAAACGCACAAAAAAAATATGTAGCATTCTTGAACTAACAGTAAAGTTAATGTGTCGCATCAAAAAGGTTCCACCTCTTATTTAAAATATAATTATGAGTTTTAGTTGCTTAACACAAAAATATCTACAACTCTTTGTAATAACAAACTATGCGTAAAGTTTGTCGAATTATAAAATAAACGAATTCAAATGTTTAAGCTCTCATACTTCTGAACTTTGGTTAAAGCAGTTAGAACCTTTTCACTCTTACACCGCAATTTAATAACTTCGCGTTTCCCTGATTTGAATTTTTATTTTAGCTGAAAGAGAGATTGTTTTTCACTTCTGATAACTTAAATATTGAATATCACAAATAATAGACTCACCATCTTATATATATGTCTTATGCCCCATATGCTCTGACCGAAATAACTTTAAAAAAAATAGTCTTTGCGGTTAAACACACTATTGAAATTACAGATTGTTTTTTCCCAGAGTATGAAACGGTGTGAAAAAACAATCTCTAATTTAATTTTAAATGTGTTCGTAATTTAGACGTCTATGTTTGAAAACGATTCTTTTCGGCGAAAAAAGTGTATTTTTTATATATTTTTTATAGGAATACCGCACAAGAGACCCAACTGCTCCCAACCGTCTGGAGCCAGTGAGATGGATTCTCAATTGGGAAATGTTATGGGGCTGAAGGTATTGGGCAGGGGAAGGAGAAGGGTTAGATGAAGTTAGTGAAATACCTGGCTATTCAGATCTGGCCACCAAACACGACTAAAAGCCATTTCAAGCAACGTTTTAATTCTGAATGGTGGTCTTTCAGCAGGGCGATACTGAGAATATCTTTCACTCTGTAACGTGCGTAAATATACTATATATTATTTTAAAATTAATTAATTGTGAAACAACACAAATTTATTAAATAAAATTTACTTGCGCACGCTGGGATTTGAACCTGTGACCTTAGGATTCGTAGTAGAGAGCCTTACCCCCCACAATGGAGGCTGTCAAATTAATGCACTTAAAACTTATCAATTTGCCAAACATTAAGTCCGACTTAAATAAAACAACACAAAATTCCTCGCGATGAATCCAATCATGGATAGTCATTCCATTTGAACAATTCTATTTTCAGAAGATGCAAGCAAAATATAATAATTCGTGAATGCGCTTCCCCTCCCACGGGCTCTCCGGGAGTTTTAAATTGAACTTGTGCCCTTAGGACTCTTCGCCTTCCCATTGAATGATGCAGTGCAATTTCTTAGGAAAACTTCCTAAAAGCCTGGAATCGGGAAATGGGTAGGTTCTGAATGAAAAGGGGGTATTAAAAGCTCGAAGGTTTCCTTGACTTGTACAAAATAATATTGTGAAGAAATTTTAATTTGATTGTAATATTAACGCTTTATTGAGTGCTTTAATAACGTTGACACTTGTTCGTGGAAAATCAGCTGACACGTACTTACTTAACAATGAGTGGTATCATATATAGAAAGCAGTCGCACTGTGGTTTGAGATATTAATAATTTATTTTTATTTTTATTTAAAACTAGGTGATGTGTATGTACCTCGTATTTTTTTAAATAAACTTACAAAGTTTTGATTTCTTGTTCGTCGGGGCATGCCGCCAGTAAAAGTAAATCAGCAACTAAGTAAAAAGGTTCGGCTTGTTTGCAAAACGAAAATATTTTGTTAGAGTATTCAGTTTGAACCTTTTTTATAAATGTTTTATAATTTCATTACCGCAGTCACACCACGCGAAATAAACCTGGTGGATGGTAGTGCACTAAGCTGCTTCCAAAATGGGTGTCACGTGACCTTTGTCTCCAGCCGTCAAAATCGTACATAGGCACGCGCCGCTATTCCTGTTCACGACTCTGACAAAGTAACATCTCCACTGTAACGCTGCTTCACCGTAAAAATCGACAATCATCATTTATCTTCAATCTACCCGGACCTACTCTCTTCAACAAGTGAGAGATCTCCACTCTACCCGAACTGCTCTTTTCATCAAGTGAGAGATCTTCACTCGACCCAGCCTACTTACGAGCTTGCAGCAACCGGTCCGACCCTAAAGCCGTTCCCGGATATGCTGCAACCTGAGCCCGAGAGCCACCCAGCCTACCCACGAGCTTGCAGCGGCCGGTCCGACCGTAATGCCGTCCCCGGATATTCCACAACCTGAGCCCGACAGCCACCCAGCCTACCCACGAGCTTGAAGCAACCGGTCCGACCCTAAAAGCCGTCCCCGGATATGCTGCAACCTGAGCCCGACAGCCACCCAGCCTACCCACGAGCTTGCCGCAACCGGTCCGACCCTAATGCCGTCCCCAGATATGCTGCAACCTGAGCCCGACAGCCACCCAGCCTACCCACGAGCTTGCAGCAACCGGTCCGACTCTAAAGCCATCCCCGGATACGCAGCAAACCTCGCTCATATGACAGCTGACATCACCTCAAGCGATCGATCATTCTGGCCGGTGCTACAAATCAAGTACGCTCCGGCGACGACATCCCCACTTGGAAAATACCAAACACCTTTCTCAGTAGGACTAGCGAATCACAATAGTAATGCGTTCCTGTGTGCCGGTGCCTAAATATTTACAATCCCTTGTGCGGGCGTACACGTCTCGTACAGTAGATATGCTCAACTGCATTAAATGCAAATCGAAAAAGACGATTATAGCATACATCCTCAACAATTAATAATAAGATATGTGTCTAGAGTGTAAGTATCAGTGAATGTGAGATGTGTTTTGTAAAATCGCCTATGTTGCTAATTATTTGGAATGGTACTTACACGATGTAATTGCTGAATTTGTTCTTGAGACAGAATAAATATTTAGTTGTCGTATTTCGTGAAGGCTACCTATTTTATCTATGTACCTACTGTGATGTATTTTACACCTGTGTCACTATTGTAATTTGAATTTTTATACCAAATATGTAAAAGCCCACGTAGAACGCATATAATATAGTAAATAAATAATTTAGTTGGCAGCACCGGCAAGGAAGGGTTAACCTATTACATTGAAAAAATACTTGTCTGTAAGTTAAAAAATACCTATTCTTGTTGGACCCATTACTTCTAGGTGGCGTCTCCAAGCATCCCTATCTTGTGCTACTTTTGCGGTTTCCATTCATAGCAGGCCCAGCCTCTCCTCGCACAGCCTCTGGAGCGACTTCTCCAACTCTGTTATAACACGTACATGGTATACGAGTATATAACACCAATAAAAGTTCTCAACTGGTATGTTGTAATAATGATTAAATTCTACCAACAAAAACAAATTACAGCTAATAAAACAAGTCAAGATTCGTGAAAACTCCAGCCAAATCTTCAGCAACAAATAAATATTTTCTCAAGTAGTTTCTTGAGAAGTCCTGAGAAAGCCCAGAGCCCGGCAGCCCAGCGGAACCGGCCGCAGTATGAATGGCGCTTCATTAGGATCGACTCTGGGCGGCAAATTACCGCCACCGCCCCCGCTCTGCCATCGCCCCCGTCCCATAACCGTCTCCGCCCGCTCCAGTTCGGTCGCCCGCCGGTTGCGCCCCTGGAAAATAAAATGTCAAGGAGACGGGACGTGATTTTTATTTTAATGTAGAGATCTGGATTCAAAACTGATTGCGCGTTATAAAGCGTGGTTTGTTGAGATGTAAACTGGAATTTTGATGATAAATTAGCTTTGTATGTTCGCCCTGATGCTTAGTTTGGAAGCCACCTCTGGTCAGCTCATAGGAGCATAAAAATTGGCGTTTAATTCAATAATAAACTGGTTAATATCACCCTGTTTTCATAGCCAAATTGCAATCTTTAATTAATAACGTCGGTGGCTATTATACCGATATTTCACTGAAAGGTGCTTTAAATAATTAAATTGATCTCTCTAGTATTGGTGCAGACCTTTGGTAGACGGTTAACATCAGAAAAATCACTGAAAACGGGTTGTTTTTAGGTTCTTGTTTTGAATACTTTGATTTTGAAAAGATTTTCTGGCTTCTGTGGGCCTTCCCATAACATGGATCCCCTCAAGACTTTTTTTACTCACAGGTCCAATGGGGGGGGGGGGGGGAGGGAGAGAGCTATTCGTGATGCCAAATTTAGTAAAACAACAAATAGTATTATTTAAATTTATTATAGTATGGTACATATGCATTACAATAGTTAATATAAGAAGAAACAACATAATTTGACGGTTTTATCCAGAGTTGAATAATTTCAAATAACCTAGCTTTGCTTCATGAAAATAAAACGTTACATTGATGTGCCAAATACGAGGTTAGTTCAAAAGAAAAGTTGAATTTCGAATTTTTTCGAAAAGTATTTGTTTATTCATCAATATCCATTTTCTCCCCTTCAAAGTAATCCCCCTCAGATATAATGCACTTTTGCCAGCACTTCTTCCAATCCTTGAAGCACTTCTGGAATGCGCTTTTCGGTATGGCCGTCAGCTCGTTCTTCGATTCTGAATTATCTCATCAATTGTGGCAAAACGCTTTCCTTTCATTGGTCTCTTCAGTTTCGGGAATAGGAAAAACACGCAGGGAGCCAAATCTGGTGAATACGGTGGTTGAGGCATGATTACGGTGTTGTTTTTGGCCAAATAATCACGAACAAGCATTGATGTGTGAGCTGGTGCATTATCGTGATGCAAAATCCATGATTTGTTTTTCCACAATTCCGATCGTTTGAGCCGTATTGCTTCACGAAAACGTTGCATAACTTCTTTGTAGTATTCTTTATTAACCGTATGACCGTAGAACTCATGATGCACCACACCATTGTAATCGAAGAAAACAGTGAGCAAAACCTTCACATTTGATCGAACTTGGCGTGCTTTTTTCGGTCTTGGCTCTTCTGGCCGCTTCTATTGGGATGATTGGGCCTTGGTTTCGACGTCATAATCATATACCCACGTTTCATCACCAGTTATAACCCTTTTGAGAAAATCTGGATCGTCGTTGACGTCATTCAACAACTCCTGAGCGATACTAATGCGACATTGCTTTTGCTCAAAATTTAGCAATTTCGGAACAAACTTCACTGCCACACGTTACATACCCAAAAAATCCGAGAAAATTGCATTGCATGAGCCGATTGATATGCCAACATCCTCTGCAACTTCCCTAATAGTGATTCGACGATTTTCCATAACAATTTTCTCCACTGTTTCGATGTTTTCTTCATTTGTTGACATGGTTGCTACTCCAGGACGCTCATCGTCATTAACATCTTCTCGGCCTTCTGTAAAGCGCTTGTTCCACTTATAAACACTTTTTTGGAACAAAGTAGACTCACCAAATGCCACAGTCAACATTTTAAGTTCGTTGGAGCACTTTATTCCATTTTTAACGCAAAATTTAATACATATTCTTTGATCCATATTTTTCAACAGTAAAAAATCAAAGAGCACACAAAAACGTAACTAACCTTTCCAGTTGTCAAAAACAAACCACTAGTCCAAAATGGCTGATAATGATAAACATATGTGTAGCAACATAATAAAAAAAAAATCGATAATCGAATCTACACAGCCCGCGAAAATTCAAAA
Source organism: Halesus radiatus (assembly GCA_022606495.2). Taxonomy (NCBI): domain Eukaryota; kingdom Metazoa; phylum Arthropoda; class Insecta; order Trichoptera; family Limnephilidae; genus Halesus; species Halesus radiatus. The sequence goes on along the minus strand of JAHDVE020012175.1, from coordinate 682 downwards.
TTCACCTTTTCTTTTGAACAAACCTCGTACGTCAACAACATCGAAGTATTTGTTCCCCAGATGTTGATTCTGTCGCACAGGGGAATAATATAGCTACGCTGAGGTTGAATTGTCACAATAAAATGGTAGGTTCCGTTTATGTTTAGTTTTATTATTTTTAAATTGTTCTTTAATTTACTTAACGTAGTCAAAATCACGCGAAACAAATGTGAACGGCAGTGAACTAGGCCGGCGCGAAAATGGGTGTGACGTGATCTTTTCCTCCAGCCGCTGAAATGGTACCTTAAGATAAGGTTATTCATTCTGACGTCTGAATGTTTACTCCTTTCCTTTTTTAGAGCATATGACATTGTAACGTTAAGGACTTCTGTGTGGCCCACAAAAAAAACATGTGTTTGGATATCTATTTGCTTTTTAATAAGTTAATTAATAACACCGAAGTGGTTAATACTAAATTGTTTCAAAACTTTAACACATGTATTTTTCATTATTTTAAACATATACGCGTATAAAATTTTTACACTTTGAGAACTATCGACTTAGTGGGAGATATTTTATATGGCTTCAATTCTGCCAAGATGTAGCTATAATTCTTCATTTTTGAAGAATTAATGTCATACATTATCTTTCTGCCATGAAAAAACAATCAAGGAATATAAAATGCACCTATGTTTTTTAGCTG